>OX638306.1:1627428-1780730 GCA_951812265.1 Taphrorychus bicolor | reverse complement strand
TGATTCATTTTTCACAGTTTTAATTTTAATTTTCGCCAAAAAAATATCAAAATTGCCATTTTGAGATCATTTGGAACATTTTTAATTGAATTCAGACATAATTTTAACCTGACTTTCTCCAAAGCCTCCAAATTTGCTCTTTTGGACCTTTGTGTACATTTTTAACCACTTTTGGCCCCTAATCTAAACCTGAACTTCTCCAAAGACTCCAAATTTGTATTTTCAGACACCTTGTGTCATGTTTTAACCCAATTTTGTACCCCTAAACGTATGTACTGAATTTATCCAGTAACTCTTAATGTCTCTTTCATACACGTTGAGTCATTTTTTACAGTTTTAATTTTAATTTTCGCCAAAAAAATATCAAAATTGCCGTTTTGAGATAACTTGGATCATTTTTAATCGAAATTAGTCCTAATTCTTATCTGAATTTCTCCAACAACTCTAAATTTGCTCTTTCAGACGCTTTTTGTATATTTTTAACCACTTTTGGCCCGAATCTTAACCTGAATTTTTCCAAAGTCTTCAAGTTTGTATTTTTAGACACCTTGGTGTCATGTTTTAACCTATTTTGACCCTAATCATAAACTGAATTTGTGCAGAAATTATTAATGTGTATTTTTCCAACACATTGAGTCATTTTTCACAGTTGTTTAATTTTAATTCTTCGCCAAAAAATATCAAAATTGCCATTTTGAGATCATTTGGAACGTTTTGAATTGAATTCAGACATAATTTTAACCTGACTTTTTCCAGAGCCTCCAAATTTGCTCTTTTCGACCTTTGTGTACAATTTTTAAGCAATTTTGGCCCTAATCTAAACCTGAACTTTTACAAAGACTCCAAATTTGTATTTTTAGACACCTTGTGTCATGTTTGAACCCATTTTCTACCCTAAACGTATGTACTGAATTTATCCAGAAACTCTTAATGTCTCTTTCATACACGTTGAGTCATTTTTTACAGTTTTAATTTTAATTTTCGCCAAAAAAATATCAAAATTGCCGTTTTGAGATAACTTGGATCATTTTAATCGAAATTAGTCCTAATTCTTATCTGAATTTTCTCCAACAACTCTAAATTTGCTCTTTCAGACGCTTTTTGTATATTTTTAACCACTTTTGGCCCCAATCTTAACCTGAATTTTTCCAAAGTCTTCAAGTTTGTATTTTTAGACACCTTGTGTCATGTTTTAAACCCATTTTGACCCTAATCATAAACTGAATTTGTGCAGAAACTCTTAATGGGTATTTTCACACACGTTGAGTCATGTTTTCACAGTTGTAATTTTAATTTTCGCCAAAAAATATCAAAATTGCCATTTTGAGGTCATTTGGAACATTTTTAATTGAATTCAGACATAATTTTAACCTGACTTTTTTCCAGAGCCTCCAAATTTGCTCTTTTCCGACCTTTGTGTACATTTTTAACCACTTTTGGCCCTAAACTAAACCTGAACCTCTCCAAAGACTCCAGATTTGTATTTTTAGACACCTTATGTTATGTTTTAACCCATTTTGTACCCTAAACGTATGTACTGAATTTATCCAGAAACTTTTAATGTCTCTTTCATACAGGTTGAGTCATTTTTTACAGTTTTACTTTTAATTTTCGCCAAAAAATATCAAAATTACCATTTTGAGATCATTTGGAATATCTTTTAATTGAATTCAGACATAATTTTAACCTGACTTTCTCCAGAGCCTACCAATTTGCTCTTTTCGACCTTTAGTGTACATTTTTAAACACGTTTGGCACCTAATCTAAACCTGAACTTCTCCAAAGACTCCAAAATTTGTATTTTTAGATACCTTGTGTCATGTTTGAACCCATTTTGTACCCTAAACGTATGTACTGAATTTATCCAGAAACTCTTAATGTCTCTTTCATACACGTTGAGTCATTTTTTACAGTTTTAATTTTACTTTTCGCCAAAAAATATCAAAATTGCCGTTTTGAGATAACCTGGATCATTTTTAATCGAAATTAGTCCTAATTCTTATCTGAATTTCTCCAACTAACTCTAAATTTGCTCTTTCAGACGCTTTTTGTATATTTTTAACCACTTTTGGCCCCAATCTTAATCTGAATTTTTCCAAAGGTCTTCAAGTTTGTATTTTTAGACACCTTGTGTCATGTTTTAACCCATTTTGACCCTAATCATAAACTGAATTTGTGCAGAAATTCTTAATGTGTATTTTCACACACGTTGATTCATTTTTCACAGTTTTAATTTTAATTTTCGCCAAAAAATATCAAAATTGCCATTTTGAGATCATTTGGAACATTTTTAATTGAATTCAGACATAATTTTAACCTGAATTTCTCCAAAGCCTCCAAAATTGCTCTTTTGAACCTTTGTGTACATTTTTAACCACCTTTGGCCCTAATCTAAACCTGAACTTCTCCAAAGACTCCAAATTTGTATTTTTAGACACCCATTTTGACCCTAATCATAAACTGAATTTGTGCAGAAATTCTTAATGTGTATTTTCTTCACACACGTTGAGTCATTTTTCATAGTTTTAATTTTAATTTTCGCCAAAAATATCAAAATTGCTATTTTGAGATCATTTGGAACATTTTTAATTGAATTCAGACATAATTTTAACCTGACTTTCTCCATAGCTTCCAATTTGCTCTTTTCGACCTTTGTCTAAATTTTTAACCACTTTTGGCCCTAATCTAAACCTGAACTTCTCCAAAGACTCCAAATTTGTATTTTTAGACACCTTGTGTCATGTTTTAACCCATTTTGTACCCTAAACGTATGTACTGAATTTTTCAGAAACTCTTAATGTCTCTTTCATACACGTTGAGTCATTTTTTACAGTTTTAATTTTAATTTTCGCCAAAAAATATAAAAATTGCCGTTTTGAGATAACCTGGATCATTTTTAATCGAAATTAGTCCTAATTCTTATCTGAATTTCTCCAACAACTCTAAATTTGCTCTTTCAGATGCTTTTTGTATATTTTTAACCACTTTTGACCCCAATCTTAACCTGAATTTTTCCAAAGTCTTCAAGTTTGTATTTTTAGACACCTTGTGTCATGTTTTAACCCATTTTCACCCTAATCATAAACTGAAATCTTGTGCAGAAACTCTTAATGTGTATTTCCACACACGCTGAGTCATTTTTCACAGTTTTAATTTTAATTTTCGCCAAAAAAATATCAAAATTGCCATTTTGAGATCATTTGGAACATTTTTAATTGAATTCAGACATTTTAACCTGAATTTCTCCAAAGCCTCCAAAATTGCTCTTTTGAACCTTTGTGTACATTTTTAACCACTTTTGGCCCTAATCTAAACCTGAACTTCTCCAAAGACTCCAAATTTGTATTTTTAGACACCGTGTGTCATGTTTTAACCCATTTTGTACCCTAAACGTATGTACTGAATTTATCCAGAAACTCTTAATGTTTCTTTCATACACGTTGAGTCATTTTTCTACAGTTTTAATTTTAATTTTCGCCAACAAATATCAAAATTGCCGTTTTGAGATAACTTGGATTATTTTTAATCGAATTTAGTCCTAATTCTTATCTGAATTTCTCCAACAACTCTAATTTGCTCTTTCAGGCGGTTTTTGTAAATTTTTAACCACTTTCGGTCCTAATCTTAACCTGAACTTTTCGAAGTGTTCAAATTTGTATTTTTAGACACCTCGTGTCATGTTTTAACCCATTATGACCCTAATCATATAACTGAATTTGTGCAGACAGAAACTCTTAATGTGTATTTCCACACACGCTGAGTCATTTTTCACAGTTTTAATTTTAATTTTCGCCAAAAAATATCAAAATTGCCATTTTGAGATCATTTGGAACATTTTTAATTGAATTCAGACATAATTTTAACCTGATTTTCTCCAAAGCCTGCAAATTTGCTCTTTTGAACCTTTGTGTACATTTTTAACCACTTTTGGCCCTAATCTAAACCTGAACTTCTCCAAAGACTCCAAATTTGTATTTTTAGATACCTTGTGTCATGTTTTAACCCATTTTGTACCCTAAACGTATGTACTGAATTTATCCAGAAACTCTTAATGTCTCTTTCGTACACGTTGAGTAATTTTTTACAGTTTTAATTTTAATTTTCGGTAAAAAATATCAAAATTGCCGTTTTGAGATAACTTGGATTATTTTTAATCGAAATTAGTCCTAATTCTTATCTGAATTTCTCGAACAACTGTAAATTTGCTCTTTCAGACGCTTTTTGTATATTTTTAACCACTTTTGGCCCCAATCTTAACCTGAATTTTTCCAAAGTCTTCAAGTTTGTATTTTTAGACACCTTGTGTCATGTTTTAACCCATTTTGACCCTAATCATAAACTGAATTTGTGCAGAAACTCTTAATGTGTATTTTCACACACACTGAGTCATTTTTCACAGTTTTAATTTTAATTTTCGCCAAAAAATATCAAAATTGCCATTTTGAGATCATTTGAAAAATTTTTAATTGAATTCAGACATAATTTTAACCTGAATTTCTCCAAAGCCTCCAAATTTGGTCTTTTGGACCTTTGTGTACATTTTTAACCACTTTTGGCCCTAATCTAAACCTGAACTTCTCCAAAGACTCCAAATTTGTATTTTTAGACACCGTGTGTCATGTTTTAACCCATTTTGTACCCTAAACGTATGTACTGAATTTATCCAGAAACTCTTAATGTTTCTTTCATACACGTTTAGTCATTTTTCACAGTTTTAATTTTAATTTTCGCCAAAAAATATCAAAATTGCCATTTTGAGATCATTTGGAACATTTTTAATTGAATTCAGACATCATTTTAACCTGACTTTCTCCAAAGCCTCCAAATTTGCTCTTTTGGACCTTTGGGTACATTTTTAACCACTTTTGGCCCTAATCTAAACCTGAACTTCTCCAAAGACTTCAAATTTGTATTTTTAGACACCTTTTTTTATGTTTTAACCCATGTTGACTCCAATAGTAAACTCAATTTGTCCAGAAACTCTTAATGTGTATTTTCACACAGGATGAGTCATTTTTGACAGTTTTAATTTTAATTTTAGCCATAGAATATAAAAATTGCCATTTTGAGATCATTTGGAATATTTTTAATCGAATATAAACATAATTTTAACCTAAATTTCTCCAAAGCCTGCAAGTTTGTTCTTTTAGATGCTTTGGGTAAATTTTTAACCACTTTTGTCCTTAATCTAAACCTGAACTTCTCCAAATACTCCAAATTTGCATTTTTAGACACCTTTTTTATGTTTTAACCCATGTTGACTCCAATCCTAAATTCAATTTGTCCCGAAAGTCTTAATGTGTATTTTCACACAGGATGAGTCATTTTTGACAGTTTTAATTTTAATTTTCGCCAAAAAATATCAAAATTGCCATTTTGAGATCATTTGGAACATTTTTAATCGAATATAAACATAATTTTAAGCTAAATTTCTCCAAAGCCTCCAAGTTTGTTCTTTTAGACGCTTTGGGTAAATTTTTAAGCACTTTTGGCCCTAATCTAAACCTGAACTTCTCCAAATACTCCAAATTTGCATTTTTAGACACCTTGTGTCATGTTTTAACCCATTTTGACCCTAATCATAAACTGAATTTGTGCAGAAATTCTTAATGTGTATTTTCACACACGTTGAGTCATTTTTCATAGTTTTAATTTTAATTTTCGCCAAAAAATATCAAAATTGCCATTTTGAGATCATTTGGAACATTTTTAATTGAATTCAGACATAATTTTAACCTGACTTTCTCCAGAGCCTCCAAATTTGCTCTTTTGGACCTTTGTGTACATTTTTAACCACTTTTGGCCCTAATCTAAACCTGAACTTCTCCAAATTTGTATTTTTAGACACCGTGTGTCATGTTTTAACCCATTTTGTACCCTAAACGTATGTACTGAATTTATCCAGAAACTCTTAATGTCTCTTTCAGACACGTTGAGTCATTTTTTACAGTTTTAATTTTAATTTTCGCCACAAAATATCAAAACTGCCTTTTTTTTTATAACCTGGATCATTTTTAATCGAAATTAGTCCTAATTCTTATCTGAATTTCTCCAACAACTCTAAATTTGTTCTTTCAGACGCTTTTTTTTGTAAATTTTTAACCACTTTTCGCCCTATACTTCTACTTTTCCGAAGTATCAAATTTGTATTTTTAGACACCTTGTGTCATGTTTTAACCCATTTTGACCCTAATCATAAACTGAATTTGTGCAGAAATTCTTAATGTGTATTTTCGCACACGTTGATTCATTTTTCACAGTTTTAATTTTCATTTTCGCCAAAAAATATCTAAATTGCCATTTTGAGATCATTTGGAACATTTTTAATTGAATTCAGACATAATTTTAACCTGACTTTCTCCAAAGCCTCCAAATTTGCTCTTTTGGACCTTTGTGTACATTTTTAACCACTTTTGGCCCTAATCTAAACCTGAACTTCTCCAAAGACTCCAAATTTGTATTTTTAGACACCTTGTGTCATGTTTGAACCCATTTTGTACCCTAAACGTATGTACTGAATCTATCCAGAAATTCTTAATGTCTCTTTCATACACGTTGAGTAATTTTTTACAGTTTTAATTTTAATTTTCGCCACAAAATATCAAAACTGCCGTTTTTTTATAACCTGGATCATTTTTAATCGAAATTAGTCCTAATTCTTATCTGAATTTCTCCAATAACTCTAAATTTGCTCTTTCAGACGCTTTTTTTTTTGTAAATATTTAAGCACTTTTAACACTATATTTAAACTTTTCCGAAGTATCAAATTTGTATTTTTAGACACCTTGTGTCATGTTTTAACCCATTATGACCCTAATCATAAACATAATTTGTGCAGAAATTCTTAATGTATGTTTTCACACTCGTTGAGTCATTTTTCACAGTTTTAATTTTAATTTTCGCCAAAAAATATCAAAATTGCCATTTTGAGATCATTTGGAACATTTTTAATTGAATTCAGACATAATTTTTACCTGACTTTCTCCAAAGCCTCCAAATTTGCTCTTTTGGACCTTTGTGTACATTTTTAACCACTTTTGGCCCTAATCTAAACCTGAACTTCTCCAAAGACTCCAAATTTGTATTTTTAGACACCTTGTGTCATGTTTTAACCCATTTTGTACCCTAAACGTATGTACTGAATTTATCCAGAAACT
Organism: Taphrorychus bicolor; assembly: GCA_951812265.1. NCBI lineage: Eukaryota > Metazoa > Arthropoda > Insecta > Coleoptera > Curculionidae > Taphrorychus > Taphrorychus bicolor. The sequence continues at coordinate 1,773,573 of OX638306.1, read as the reverse complement.
CTTAATGTCTCTTTCATACAGGTTGAGCATTTTTTACAGTTTTACTTTTAATTTTCGCCAAAAAATATCAAAATTGCCGTTTTGAGATAACCTGGATCATTTTTAATCGAAATTAGTCCTAATTCTTATCTGAATTTAATAATAATAATAATAATAATAATAATAATAATAATGACTTTATTGCAATTCAATCTTACATACGTAAATCTAAAAAAAAACAATAAACCCAGCAAAAAACGAACTGCAAAGGGCGAAGTCGAATCGCAGATTCCTCACTTAACCCATTTCTCCAACAACTCTAAATTTGTTCTTTCAGACGCTTTTTTTTGTAAATTTTTAACCACTTTTGGCCCTATACTTCTACTTTTCCGAAGTATCAAATTTGTATTTTTCACACATTATAGTTAGATTACAAATTTGTATTTTGTAATCATAAACTGAATTTGTGCAGAAACTCTTAATGTGTATTTTCACACACGTTGAGTCATTTTTCACAGTTTTAATTTTAATTTTCGCCAAAAAATATAAAAATTGCTATTTTGAGATCATTTGGAACATTTTTAATTGAATTCAGATATAATTTTAACTTGACTTTCTCCAGAGCCTCCAAATTTGCTCTTTTGGACCTTTGTGTATATTTTTAACCACTTTTGGCCCTAATCTATACCTGAACTTCTCCAAAGACTCCAAATTTGTATTTTTAGACACCTTGTACCCTAAACGTATGTACTGAATTTATCCAGAAACTCTTAATGTCTCTTTCATACACGTTGAGTCATTTTTTACAGTTTTAATTTTCACCAAAAAATATCAAAATTGCTGTTTTCAGATAACCTGGATCACTTTTAATCGAAATTAGTCCTAATTCTTATCTGAGTTTCTCCAACAACTCTAAATTTGCTCTTTCATGCGCTTTTTATAAATTTTTAACCACTTTCTGTCCTAATCTTAACTTGAACTTTTCCGAAGTGTTCAAATTTGTATTTTTAGACACCTTGTGTCATGTTTTATCCCATTATGACCCTAATCATAAACTGAATTTGTGCAGAAATTCTTAATGTGTATTTTCACACACGTTTAGTCATTTTTCACAGTTTTAATTTTAATTTTCGCCAAAAAATATCAAAATTGCCATTTTGAGATCATTTGGAACATTTTTAATTGAATTCAGACATCATTTTAACCTGACTTTCTTCAAAGCCTCCAAATTTGCTCTTTTGGACCTTTGGGTACATTTTTAACCACTTTTGGCCCTAATCTAAACCTGAACTTCTCCAAAGACTTCAAATTTGTATTTTTAGACACCTTTTTTTATGTTTTAACCCATGTTGACTCCAATAGTAAACTCAATTTGTCCAGAAACTCTTAATGTGTATTTTCACACAGGATGAGTCATTTTTGACAGTTTTAATTTTAATTTTAGCCATAGAATATAAAAATTGCCATTTTGAGATCATTTGGAATATTTTTAATCGAATATAAACATAATTTTAACCTAAATTTCTCCAAAGCCTGCAAGTTTGTTCTTTTAGATGCTTTGGGTAAATTTTTAACCACTTTTGTCCTTAATCTAAACCTGAACTTCTCCAAATACTCCAAATTTGCATTTTTAGACACCTTGTGTCATGTTTTAACCTATTCTGATTCTAATCCCAACCTGAATTTGTCTAGAAACTCTTAATTAGCATTTTTTTACGCTTTGAGTTATTTTTCACCACTTTAACTTTAATTTTAACCAAAAATTATAATTTTTAGATAACATGAGTTATTTTTCGTTCGAACGCCATTCGCATAATTGATTAAAATTTATTTTTAAATTGATCATCTGTTGAATGATTACTTCGATTATAGAAAGTAATCGATCGTGCCCATCACTAACCTAAAAGTCAAAGGTTTTCGAAAAATTGCAGCCTAAAAATCGATTTTCCAACGCTTAAGAAACTGTAAAAGCTGTAGAAATGTATCTTTAGAAAATTAGATGTAGGTTAGAAAATTTAGCACTCCCAATTGAGTTTGCAAATAGACGCTCGTGGAACACTTCAAGGAGAAGAATGTCCTACTATTTATTGGGTGCGACTACATCTGTCGTTTTACTCTGTGGAACTTAAGGGGAGTAGTACAGTTCTAAAGGTTGCAAAATGATGGATTTTCTGAGCTTATGTAGTATGGAAATTGTCAATATAAGGTGTTTTCATACAAATTGTACATTTCCACTAAAACCCTATCAGACGTATTCATATGGAATAATAGGAGTTGTGAGGCTTTTGAAATTTGTAAAGGAAGTTTATAAGAAGCAGGCGTTTAAAAGCAAACCATTCTTAGTGATGGGACAACATTTTGGAAGAAACAACAGTTGAACCTCAGATTTCTTAACAAGGCCGACAGGACTCATAACCGCCTGATAAAATCAAGACGAAATTTTTCATTTGCATCAACGAAAATCAATACATAGGTTGAACCTGAATTAAGCCTGAAATCTAACCTGTGTTAAGGTTAGGATCTAACACTGAAATCTAACCTGAACTAACCTTGTAATTTTTTTTTTCTGCCACTTTTTGGAGATATAAAAATGACCCTAAGCAATGTGCTTGTCGGTTTATCAATACATTATCAATGTCATACGTGGCGGAATTATGAAGAAAAGCAAATTGACATTAATGCTTTCCTTCATAATTTCGTTATGTATGACCGTCATTTCTTTAAGCGTCACATCCTTTCTTCGAAAATGTTGTGTGTAGTGGCTTTTGTCATTCCTGAAATATTCAACTTGGAGCCATCGAGTTGGAGATCGTAAAACAAATGGGTATCGCGAACGGGCCCGCGACATGCAAGTCTTTTCTAGGCGCACCGCATTAGTGGAAACAGGGTTGGAGTTTTTTTTTTTTAACTTTATATACCACCCAACAAAATGGCGAAAAAGTTCCAACTTGAGAAGAATGCTAGTTCTATGCTGCGACTTGTGCATGATGTCAAACTTGGCCCATCATGTGTGTCGTGTGCATTACAAAAAATGTCCCTTAACGGGAACAACGATTTCTAGACTCCATGACCCAGATCATTGTAACACCCAATCTGACACATAACGGTATAGTTTCCAGTTTCTAAGCTAAGTAAGCAAAAACAGGCACAATCGCCCAAATAAGTAAGATCCTGACCTGACTTAAACTAGCATACGTCATCTGGCTCCTTGACATGGCGGGCATCAACTATCGTAAGATATTGAAGAAGAGAGTTAAGACTTACGCCGCAGGACAGGTATATCGTTCGGGTACGTATATGACGTTTCCCGTGGGATGAAATGCGACTTTCCAGCTATTACCGTAGAATAGTTTTAGTGAATAATCATGTTTTCGGATGGGTACGTGCTGTTGTCAGGCGAACGAGTCAACCCCTCCCCACCCCCGGGTCCGGGGACCAAAATGTGTAAATTTTAAAGGCACATCTTATCGACCGAGAATCGAATAAAATATTCATCCCTTTAAACAACTACCGCCCGAAAAGTAAGATTTATCGACGGAGGTAGCGGTCAGCTACATCGGAAAACAAAAGGGTTGTTTTTAGAATTAGGGGGCGGTTTTTTACGACTCCGGAAACGGTCGGGGGATGAGGGTTGCGGCCGCAAAGGCTTTCTTTTGTTTTTGCCGGTAGCGTATCGATGATTTAATGGGGAGGAGGAGGAGGATGGAGAAATGACGGCTAATTCGAAGGGGTGAGTTTTTTGTTTGCGGCGTTTTCGAGAGGGTGCTCCAATTCGGATGTTGGCCTGCCTTGCAGTGTACTTGGGCCGCAAAAATTTCGCTCTCGATGATAATTTAGGCGGGATATGGGACATTATCTCTAAACAGGTTGCCGAAAGACAGGGCGGGCGACACCTTGCCGGATATATCAGAAAGTTCCAAAGTGCAATTAGGTACAACGGGCCTCGCTGCGATAAATTACAGCATATTTCTATACCCGCGCAAAGTTTAAATAACGTCAACGTAATGTATTCGGAACTTGTGCAATATAACACTTCGTATAATGTAAACTGTTTGGGAAATCCCCCCACTAATCTGTAAATCTTGTCATCTTTAAGCTCCTCCTGTATAATATGGATAATCTTATCATTACATAATAATATATAAAGGGGTCGTACTTCCTTTCTTCCTAAAGAAGTCTCTGATATTGTATCTTCTTTCATGTCACAGTAGGTACTTTAGAGGCCCTCTTTAGGCTTTGACTTTAGATGAAGACATACAATCTAAGCGTCAGCCATATTAGTACTACTGCCGATTTTTCTTTTTGTAACCACTACCTTTCTCGGGGTTAATTATCCTCACGACGCTAATCTAACCATCTGTGCTATGAATGTATTTCTGTTATGATTTGTATCAAGAGCAAGTTTTTATATAAAAACATAAATATATAATATAATAAAAATATAAAGCGACGGTCACTCTGGCATTTTCGTTGTAGATATTTGGTAGTTTTTCCATTTCGACGCATATAACTTTGAAACTGCTCATTTGACGGGATTTTGTAGTATTGCGCAAATGTACAGAAATGAACGGGCTTTTCAAATATGTGGTCGGTTTGGCGGTAAGTGCGGGGGGGGGGGGGGGGGCGACCAGTGGCGTACCAAGGTCAAAAATGCGGTTTTTTAGGTACCCAAATTTACGGCGTCTTTGCCGCAATTCCGGGGCCATGTGGGGTATAGGACTCCCCACGGGTAGATTTCCACATATGTGTAGACGAACAATTTTGACGTCTAATTCCGATAAGTTAAATAGGAAAATCTACAAAAAATCGCTGGTTGTTGAAAGAAATGGTAAAATTAACTTAAAAAAAAAGGGGGAAAGAAGGTTATAAAGAACTTAAAAGCTAAACAGGCTTATATATTAGAAAGAGAAAAGAAAAAATAATACAATATACAGAAAAAACAACTACACAATTTTTAAAATATAGAACATGTATATCAATGAAAAAAACTACAAATTAGGCTAAAAAAAAATCTAAAAGCATTGTAAGAATCAGATTAGTTGTGGTGAAATTATTAAGATGACTCGAAACCACAAAATTCTATTTATACTATTTTTTCTTTATTTCTATATATTTGTGTTTTTTATATATTTGTGTCCATTTAAGAATTTTCTTTTAAACTTTTGTTTGATATTCTTAAAAAAAACAAAACGAAAACAATTTGATAAGAAAGAGCAACTCCTTATGGAATCAAAAACGTGACCGTAAAAGGAACAAAGAAAAATGCTAATGTTGTCTCTCAAACCGGGAGGCAAATCACAGCAAGAAAGAAAATAAAAAAAAAACGGAAATAAAAAACGAAGAGGTCTACTAAGAGGAATAGTCGAGGAATGAACGAAAAACAAACACAAATAATGAAAATATAAAAAATTATAATAAACCGTTGTTAAATAAATAAAGTGAGAATTGAATGGATTAAAAGGAAAAAAGCATTAACAACGAAAGGAAAACTAGTAGGACAAAAATTTGTTAATGAGGAGAAAACTGAAAGAATTATAGATAGTTGCATTATCTCTTGTTCTTTTTATTATCAGTTCTTTGATTCCTTAAATTCCTTTTTCCTTGTGCAATATTTATGTTGAATATATTTTCAGTCAGTTGGATCCTAATTGAAGACTTTTTCTGATACCTCTTTACTTTATTTTTATACCCTTTTTATTCTTAAACCAACAAAAAAACATAACAAGATGGGTCAAATGAAACAAATATTCACTAAATACAAAGAATAAGGTAACAAATTAAGAAACAATTTGGCAAAATTGTTGAAAGTTGGGACGGTTTTTCTAAAAATGCAATGGTCAACTTTTCGGCCTTCTGGACCCCTTTAGTTAGACGACTGACCCAATAAGGATGGTACCAGGGGAAAGGGCACATCCTTGGCTACTTTTAATACTATCCCGCCAAAGGTGTCACTTTAATACAGAGTAGTCAAAAAAATGTCCAAAGACAATTAAGGAAAAGTGTCTAAAATAGTAAGGTAGTTTTTTGCGATTATTACGAAAACTATGGAGCGGTCCAGCTTCGGTGGTATATAGGCAACTAGAAGAGGTGGAGAGAAAAAAAAATCAGTTATTAGTTTTGGTTTAGCTCTTATACCGAGTGAGCTACAAAAGTTTTTCTGTGCTGCAATTTTTGCCAATTTTGGTGTACTTTTCTCACATTTTACCCTGTAGATTCCACATTTTCGCAGTAAAAAATCTGAAATAATTCAGAGAGGTAGCACACACATGGGCCCTAGACCATCAAAGGCTCAGAAATCAAGGGCCTAGCTTTGAATTTGAAATTTTGACGAATTTTTAAACTTTAAATTTCAAATTGCCACTTTGAGGTATATTTCTGCCCAGACCATGCATGTAATGCGATGGTTTTTTATCCTAGGGGATACCTTGGAATGTTTTCTTTTTGGGACTTAGGAACCACTTTTAGCTGGGACGTCGCGAAATGGTCTTAATTGAATTTCGAAACGAACGATGCAAAATTTTTCAAATTTTGGCCGAAAATCCCGAATGGTTCCGATTCGCCAGCCACTAACTAGTAATCGGAAGCATTCGGCGGCCGCGCCCATCTACAACTGACAGCTGAGATTTCCGAAATGTAAACATTAACTTTAAAGCCTCAGACTAAGGAAAATCGGCCGAAAAGCGTGGAAAACTGTCTGGCCGGGGAATATTTGAACATTTCTAGGAAGATTATTGGCAAAATACCCGGTCCTCGAGGACGTTTTCACAAAGACTGGTCGATTTGAAAATTTCATGTCGGGATTAATTTTTGGCTGATGACGTCGAAGCCAGACCACGCGGTTTTCGCCCAGACAGTGGCGGTTACAAATTCGGGCAAAAATGTATTTTTTTCGATTTTTCGGCAGACATAGGCGTAGTTATATTTTTTTTGCCATTTCTTCCGTTTTCCCATAAGAAATACATTGTGCAATGCTTTTTAAATGGGACAATATTGATATCGTCATAAATAAAAGATGGAGGCGAAAAAAAAATGGCTGCCGCAGACAGGGTAATTAAAAAATGGGGATATCTCTGAAACGAATAAAGTTAGGGAGCTGAAATTTGGTACCATGGTTCATTAGGGAATGGACTGCAAGTTGCCATGGGTGGAAACCTTATTCATGGTACCAAACCCATGGGTACCATTAACGAAATTTTGCATATAAGTTTTCAGGCTTTTGCACGTGTATTTCCCATAAGAAATACATTGTGCAATGCTTTTTAAATGGGAGGAATATAGAAAAGGTTATATTTAGGGTACCATTGATGGTACATGGTTCAAATTTGGATGGTAGGTACCTACGGGGGTATTATAAATTGTAATATAGCTGCCGTAGCTATCATAGCTACAGTAGCTGAGTACCGTTGATATTTAGAGAACTGTTAATGATACATGGTCCAACTTTGAATGCTGGGTGCCCATGGAGGTACCATGAATGGTAATATAGCTCACATAGCTATATGTAGCTGACTGTACCTAGGTTATAGCTGTTTTATGAACCGATGGTGATATCGACTTGAAAATCGAATGGTAGGTTTCCCTTATGTAAAATTCGCTAAAAATGACATTTTTAAAAATCCAAGATGGCCGCCTGAAAACGTTTGGTTTAAAGCCGATATCTCTGAAACGGTTTGAGGTAGGAAGCTGAAATTTGGTATGTGGCTACCTTATGGGACGGGCTAGAGGTCTCTAATGTCTGGAAACTTGCCGCGGGTACCCAAGGTTCTATTTTGAAAACTTTTTTATTAAAATGACACTTTTTTGCTCCAACTTACTCACTGTTGCTAAAGGGCGCTGAAACCAAATATACCCGACGTTTCGACTTTACGCCTACTATACGCCATCATCAGGGTATTCACTTTTATTACAAATATTGCTTCATAAATGTGCCACGCCCAAACAATCAGTTTTTCGTATATGACTGACAAAATAGCTTTATAGAAGCCCATTCGACTGGTACTAACTGTTCGATTTTATCGTTTTTAGGTTCCGAGATTTGACTGATTAAATTTCTCATTTATAGGGGTAGAGTGACATTTGCCATTTTATAGCAAAGCCATTTACGGCAATAGAACAACGGTGACTCAATTAAGTGTGAGTCGGCTCAAATACTGCTCAAAACGTTAATTACTATTTTGCTAAGTTTAATAACAGTCTCATGGGAAGTGAAAAACTATTAAAATTTTGTAAAAATTACCTAATATTTTTATTTGATCGAACATTACGTCAACTAAATTAAAAACCTTGAACGACAAATTAAGCAGGTATTTTGTGGTCGAGAATGCTCTATTCATGGGTGTCAATAGCATCGTTATTCCATGTTTAGTTTTCGAATTATATAGATATAAGTATTAAAATGTCGATAAAACGTGGAAAAATTACGTTTTTGGCGCCATTTTGAAGGGGAAGGAAATTACTGAAAATTCCAGAATTGCAATTTTTTTACATATTTTTGTCCCCTCTTTCATATGAGACTATTTTTGACAAAATCAATGACAATCGATTTTGGCTGAAAACTTTCACGACCTACCCCTTTGACAATTTTGAAATTTTTACATTTTTCTGTTTATCTTGGAAACGGTAAGGTTTTTCGATATGCCCGTTAATATGATGTATGAAGAGGTCACCAAGGGCTATCAGATGCATGTATCAGAAAGAAGCTAGCTTTCACGGTTTTTGAGAAAATAAAAAAAAATGCAAATATTGTAGCTTATTTTTTTGGGCCACCCGTGCTCGGTTACTGTTCTAGTTAGAGCTTCGAAAATGGGCTCTACGTGTAGCTCTATTTTTCTACTTCCTTAGCTGTTCTTATACATTTTTTGATAAATCTTCATCAAAACGAGATATTAGCTGTTAAAGGCAGCAATGCACGGTTATCTCAAAATTTAGTTTTTTGGGCCGGTTTGAGAGCCCCATATGTTTAACATAGAATTTTCTATATGTGTCATTTAAATCTATAGTAATCGACTTTATTTGTTACTTCGACTCGTTTTATAATGAATAGGACGTTGATTTCTGTTTTAGATAGTATAGGGTGGCTCAAAAAATGATGCAGGAAGCTAATATACCGTATTCCATTATTTTCTGCATCTTACATTGCCATGGAATTTACCCTGTATAACATCGATGGCAATTGTCGTTTACTTGTCGTCAAAACAGATACGGTAAATACAGAATTGGAAGGTGGTAACTAAAATCGGCAATTTGAAAGCTGGCCAATAAGATCGCTTGACGTGTCTTTTTTAAACCAATACAGTCAAAGTAATTACTAACTGGTATTTTTCGTCGCCATTGTCTCCAATAAGCTTTAAGATTTTGTCAAATTGAAATTGCGTCGTTGTCAATTTTCAATACGGTTATCAACATTTTAAGTGGATTAAAGAGTAAAAGAATTCCAATATGCCGATATCGGCCAGATCTAATCGACCAGAAAATTCGATCATTTATAAAAAGAGAGCTTTTCAACAAAAAGAGCAATATTTTTGAGGTAAGTACGCATACAAGTATAAATTTTTCTTGTATTGGCTGTAGGACCTATTTCAGGACCGGAAATACTACTAATTGTCTTCATTCATAAGCTGTTGTATAATGGCTTAAGTATAAAAGTATTATGTACTATATAGTTAATTGCTTTTTGTAGTTTTACTTAATATAGGATAGAGAAATGCAACAATAATAATTTTATTAACCAGGATATGCAAAGCAAAATAACATAGGTAGACACCAGCACCCCCGACACAGAAACACGTCTACACGACAGTACTACAGTTCACATGTCAGTTAATTCCGCTCCTCGGCCCTCGCACAAATTCACCTTCCAGCTGCCACCTATTGAAGGGCTGAACGTCAGGCTTTATACCTTGAGACGCAAACATTACAAAAAGTGCGCCAGGCAAAAAGGAAAATCATAGAAAAAGACATTTTGAGTGGTAGTAGACGCTCATCCAGAAAAGCTGAAGTTCTCCTGACCCGCGATGATTAGCTGCAAAGCGACTCACATCCAGAACATTTCCTGGAATAGAAAGCTACTAACACTAACACCAAAAAGCCATTCAAATTTAAATTGCCCATGTAGGGGGGTGCCAAATAGCGCTTTCATATACGACCTGTAAGGAAATTACTTATTACCAGGTACCTACTCATTAGCTATTTTGCAAAGGTCTAATTTGTCATATACGAGTACGTTCATTCAGTGCCACTGCGCTATTATATAATGGAACCTTAGTTTTGCAAACAACAAAAGGGTTCCAAAAACTACTCTACCAAATGTGTACCAAATGGTAGGATTCTGTAACTTTGCGTAGAGCGATGTAAGAGTTCTATCGTTCTAAAGGTGCAATTACTTATTTGAAAAGCACGCAAATTTTCTCATTTGTTCAATTTTTCCTTCTCAAAGCAATACATTTAGGAAGCCCTATTTGATCCACCATCATTCACCATTCATCTTTTGTGTTCCAAAAATACTGAATTTCAACGTAAAATATTCAACGAAAATACGGAATTTACGAAAATTTTACATTTTTGTTTGTAGCTTCCTTTAGAACTATACATTGTATACCCCGCTGTAAGCAAAAGTTACAGAATCCTACCATTATTTATTAAATAGATGGGTTTTCAATATACTTTTATATGTTCCTTATTTTTAGGTGAGTACCTACTAGAACTTTACAAAACATTATATAAGAACACGCCCTCGACAAAGATGAAGCTGACCACGTGACACCAGTAATAGGTAGACGTAAAAAATACAACAATTTTGAAGAACTGGATAATGACTACTAAAATGTATCACTAGAGGAAATAACTGCCGATTAAATCAGTGTTTTACTACTTACAATAATTATAGAATAAATTATTGTAGTTTCTTTACTTTTTCCTCAGAATGTTACTGTTGAAGATAATGTAGCTATATTATGTTATGTTAAAACCTCATGGTAAATTGTAAAACTGTAAAATTTCACTTTTTGGAAAGCTCAATATACGTAAAAAGAAGTAGGATCACGAATTTTTATACCTTAGTATATATTATATGATGATGAATGACAATAAGCTTACAGTTTTGGAATTGAATGAAAAGTAGCGAAAAGTGAAAAAAAGTCTGTTATATTCATTTATTGCTAATAACCGTCATAGTTCAATAATTAAATTAACCGCTAAAATCACATAAATCATCATAAATCGCAAGAGTTAATAACTATGAATAATTTGTTGCCTTAAAATCTGGAAAAATCGGAAGAGTGGCATCTATGTAAGCTTAAGAGTAAACAATATCCATAACCTTAAACCCGTTTATCAATCACTGTCAGTGTCAGTTATATATACTGTGTGAAATATGTCAAATTTCCAAGGCTAACGAGATGCAAAAAATTCTGGAACAGAATATATATGCTAATAATGCAGAAAAGGTCCATAAGCAGTGTGTATTTTACATAGAAAGGGTGGATTATTTAGTACGTAGACAAGCCAGAATAAATTGTTACATATAGGCGATGAAAGAAATATTAAAACTTAGTAATGAAAGCAATTTTAATTATTCAAGGAGTCTGTTGTTGTCAGATATTAGTAATATTTACTGCAGCACATTTCCTTCGCCATTTTATCCACAAATTGTTAAAAAACACTAAAATTATTGCACTTTTTTGGCTCCTCATATAGCTTTTCGGATAAATCTTAATTAAAACGCGATATAAACTGTTGAAGGCTGAAATGCACGATTTTGATCCCCAAAATTCGGTTTTCGGGTCGATTTGAGAGCTCCCTATGCTTAACAAAGAAATAACTACTTTTCCCACATAAATCAATAGTAATCGATTTTATTCGTTGGTTCCAGTAGTTTTGTGGCAAATAGGTTCATATGTTTACGTTTTAGATAGTATAAAGTGTCCCAAAAAAATGTTGTAACCTGGAGTTTTAGGTTTTTTGCATGTAGATCGATATCAATTAATTTATTGCGTTAATTCGAGTAGTTTTATGATAAATAGAGCGTTGATTTCTGTTTTAAATAGTATACGGTGTCGAAAATAATGCTAAGTGCTAATGCTAAATTTTACTACCTTATTTTAAACACTGCATTGATTTCTGATTTAGATATTATAGGGTGAGCCAAAAATTGGCAAATATTACATTTTTACGAACAATCAAAGCTAGAAAACTGAAATTTCAATTGTAGATTCGTTTTATAATCACAAACAATATGTCATAAATGAGAACCTTGATATGGGTACTCGTGGTACCATTTTGTATCTTTTTATGAATTTTAGCACGTTTTTTATCATTTTTCAAAAGCTGTTATGATTGCGAATATGAACTAAAGTATTTCAAACGTTTCGACATTTCAGTTTTACTTTTAGGTATAACTTCAAAAGCACTCTGCCCACAGCATTCGGATTTCCTAAACCATGGGGGCCCGCGCGCGTGGTCAAAAAAAAAAGTCGCGTTTCAAGTAAAAAACACACCATAAACAAACCAACTCAAGAGTTTTGCTGACCAACTTGTTTACTGTGCTGCTAGACGTACTTTTTTTTCAGGCTTTCACGACCGGTGAAAATAAAATCTAAGGTGTTTTCCGGGATTTGAAGCCGTGATCCAATGGAATTTCTTCCTGACGTTTCGTCTACAGCTGCGGCAGACATTATCAAAGGCGATGGCAATGGACGAAGTGATCTTCCGTGCTTCCCGACGTTGACTGATTCGACTGTGGTGAGCGCCGTGGTATTTATTCCCCCGCCGTTGCGCTGCAATGGAGGGACTTGGGTGTCGTAGAACTCGCTTCCAGTCTGCATTTAGAATGCAGAGTGGTGATTTGCTCCTTCCTATTGAAATTGTAGTCGTGTTTAAAGATCTCGTTAGTCTCGGATAGATATAAGATATCCACGTCGTTGAAGAGGATGTCGTGATCTTCGAAGAGAGAGTGCTCTGCTACTGCTGACTTTTGTGTTTGTCCAAGCCCGCAACTCCTTTTGTGTTCCATAATCCTCGTGTTGACACTGCGTTTTGCAGTGCCAATATACATGATGTCCAGTTTAAAATAATGTATGGGGATATTGAAAACCGTTAGAGATGCAAGGTCGCTTAAATAGAAGAAAAGTTGTACTTCTGTGGGCTACTTGGCGATGACTTACACCATGTTCCTTGTAGTCAATTTTCCCCGTCACCAAAATCATATTTTGACGCTACTTAAATATCTACTGCTACAAACAAGTAGATATGCAGCAGGGCTTCTGGCATAATTTCAGTCATATCCCATAGTTAAATCTAAGCTTTATTTGCAAAAACTTTTTTTTCAATTTTTTTTAAAGAATAAATACTACTCTTTAGCAGCATCCACCATTATACTGTAAATATTACGTTTTCTTCAACAGAACGGTATGGAGAAGGAAAAATTGTCTGTAAGGAAACAAAGTGGAATGAAAGGAAATAAAGTTGCTTCCATGTTCCGAAACAATAACCCGAAAACAGTAGTATGAAAAAATTAAATAATTTTGAAAAGTTTTTAATGAGCAAGTGTCCTTCTGCGCAAAAACGTCCATATAAAACTTTACACTTAAAACAAAAACGATGTCCACTGTTAAAAGGGGTTTATTAGTCGGACTTCTGACTTAATTTACAGTTACTTTTCATCATTTTTTAGTCTCTTGATACATATTAGCGAACAAACCTTCCGCAGTGGTTAATAATGCGGATATGCATATCATGAGGACAAAAATATATTGTTGGTTTGGCGGGTGGAGACTACGCATATCTAGGACTAAATGTCTTCCACACACGTACCAGGAATTTAAACCTACAAATGGAAAATTCCCTTTAAATTCGCCGTTGTGCCTACACCAGAGCCAACAGAAGACGCGGGGCTGCTGGGGGGCGAGGGGGGGACGTGCGGGTCGGATTCTTGAACATTAAAAATGACAGCGGTCTCGCATTCTAATTTTTACTGACCGCCGGTGTTTTATGATATTTTTCCTCCGTGCAGAATCGTAAAAGGGTTGGAAACCCCATCCCTTTGTCCTCTGTGCCTTTGAATGCAAATTGGTTTTTATTTTTGCGGTTGCCGCCGGGAGAAATATGTGCAAGAATTTTAAATATACCTACATGCATAATATTATATTTCGTTGTTTACCGAGAATTATTCTTTTAAATGAAAAATCCGATTTCGAGTGCGGGGATGCTTTGAATGTCTTTCTCCGTCTCTGTTTGGTAAGCGTTACTTCGGAAAATGTTGCCCTTTTAAACTGCCATAAAACCCTTTTTTAAATTTCAGCCAATTAAAGCTCCTGCTGGAAGAATAATCAATCTTACGGTAGAATTTCCTAAAATTGAAATTCAAGTCCATTTCTGCGTTTCGAGCATACATGCAAAAAAAGGTTTCCAAGGGATAATTAAGAATATAGGGAAAGCTGAGCCGGTGCCCGAACGGGCCCTTTGAAAAATGCCCGAATTTATCACGTTTAATTTGTATACTAATGTGTGTGCACGTGAGCGCTTTTTTAATTGCCGATATGTGTGGGGGATGGGGCGTCCGAAATGGGGATGGGGTCCGAATACACGGTTTTGCTTTATATAGCGTATTTGTAATATTGTTAGAGGGCGGACCGGGAAGAATTAATATTAAATGGGTTCTGCTTCGTTAAGAATTCCGTTGGGGTAACATTATTATCGAGTGGAGCACAAAAATATGTGGACCTAAACTTTACTTAAGGGGGGTTTAAAATAAACTCTCTCTCTCTCTCTCTCTTCGACTAAGCCACCAAGGTCGTTCTTAAAGGTACCTACACTGGTTCACCTAGAAAATCTTATTGCTAATTTTCCGTTTAATACTAACAATAATTATTCCGTTTTAGGAAAACGCCACGTCGTGACTAATGTATGACTTCCACCTGCCTCCCGAACTATACAACAAGAGCCATTACCTCAGTCATAACAGCGCCTTTTAAAATGATATACTTGCGAAATTCTCCTCCAAACTCTAGCATAACTCTTTAGTGTGACTGGAGCGTAATTATTTATTTTGGAGCGAGCTGGGTGCATATTTCAATTATCACATCCTATTATCCTTGGTCCTGGTTCCTGCTTCCCTCTCCGTTTTCCTATTTGCTGCTTTGGCTTTGATGGGAGTTTTCTTTTAGAGGTGATGCGTCCTGGCTAGAGTTTTAGCTGAAATTGCTCTCTCCGCGCTGTATAATATATCATAATGGGAAATTTTAGAGAATATGGCCTTTGGGGCTAAATAATTGTAACAAAAAATTTTTTTACTGCCAAGTAATATTACTAGAACCCTCAATTAGCAGCGTTATTTTTTAATTAAAAGAAAAATCAATTTTAGTTGATTTTTAATTTTTCAATTAAATTGGTCATTCTCATTCATTTTTTTTATTTAACAATCTAGATATCTAAATTCTCTCTCCACCATTGATTTTCTGAGTTCAAAGCAGCTGAAAAAGTGGTGTCACATGATCGGTCTAACTAAAAAAATAAAAAAGTTTTTTTTTTTTTATTTTAAGTGAAAAATGCCTAAAAGCTGTTTTAGCTTAACATTATAATTCGAAAGATTTTTCTTGACACTGGAATGCTATATCATAAATTTTATTTATTTTTTTTTCATTAAAAAAAAATTCGGTTGAATTTTATCACCTTTTATAAATTTCCTTAATTAAAAATCTAGATATCTAAATTTTCTCTTTACCATTGAATTTCTGAGTTTAAAGCAGCTGAAAAAGAGGTGTCACTTGGTCGGTCTACCTAAAAAAATTAAAAAGTTTTTTTGGGAAAATTTTAGGTAAAAAATGTCTAAAAACTGTTTTAGCTTAAATTTATTATTTGAAATATTCCTCTTACTCTGGAACGCAATATAATAACTTTGTAAGCTGTTTTAGCTTAAATTTATTATTTGAAAGATTCCTTTTGACCATGGAATGCCATATAATAACTTTTTACTCGCTTTTTTGATTGTTTCATTTTAAAAAAAAAACAGTTGCTTTTTCAACTCCAATTTTTCAATTTTAATAGATTTTTATCACTCTTGTTAATTTCTTTTGAGAAAATTTTAGGTAAAAAATGCCTAAAAACTGTTTTAGCTTAAATTTATCATCTTTACTCTGGCACCCCATAAAATGTTTTCCTTTTTTTTATGTTAGTTGAATTTTCACTTTTCGTCCATTTTCTTAGTTACTATTCTAGGTATCTAAATTCTCTCTCTACCATTGACTTTCTGAGGTCAAAGCAATTGAAAAAGAGATGTCACTTGGCCGGTCTAACTAAAAAAAATAAAAAAGCTTTTTTGGAAAAAAATGCCTAAAAGCTGTTTTGGCTCAAATTTATTATTTGAAAGATTTTTCTCCACTCTGGCAAGCCATATAATAAATTTTTTATTTTTTTTCGTCTATTTTCTTAATTAATAATGTAGATAACTAAATTCTCTCTCCACCATTGACTTTTTGAGTTCAAAGCAACTGAAAAAGAAGTGTCACTTGGCCGGTCTAACTGAAAAAATAAAAAAGTTTTTTGGAAAATTTTATGGTAAAAAATATCTACAAGCTGTTTTAGCTTAAATTTATTATTTGAAAGATTTCTTTTGACTCTGGAATGCCATATAATAACTTTTTACTTGTTTTTTTTTCTGTGTTTCTTTCACTTTTTAAAAAAGTAGCTTTTTCAACCCGGCAATTTTAGTTGATTTTTATCATTTTTGCCAATTTTTTTTTTTGCGATAATATTAGGTAAAAAATGCCTAAAAGCTGTTTTAGCTTAACATTATAATTCGAAAGATTTTTCTTGACACTGGAATGCTATATCATAAATTTTATTTCTTTTTTTTTCATTAAAAAAAAATTCAGTTGAATTTTTGTCACTTTTTATAAATTTCCTTAATTAAAAATCTAGATATCTAAATTTTCTCTTTACCATTGAATTTCTGGGTTTAAAGCAGCTGAAAAAGAGGTGTCACTTGGCCGGTCTACCGAAAAAAATTAAAAAGTTTTTTTGGGAAAATTTTAGGTAAAAAATGTCTAAAAACTGTTTTAGCTTAAATTTATTATTTGAAATATTCCTCTTACTCTGGAACGCAATATAATAAATTTGTAAGCTGTTTTTGCTTAAATTTATTATTTGAAAGATTTCTTTTGACCATGGAATGCCATATAATAACTTTTTACTCGCTTTTTTGATTGTTTAATTTAAAAAAAAAAAAGTTGCTTTTTCAACTCCTATTTTTCAATTTTAATAGATTTTTATCACTCTTGTTAATTTCTTTTGAGAAAATTTTAGGTAAAAATGCTTAAAAACTGTCTTAGCTTAAATTTATCATTTTTACTCTGGCACCGCATAAAATGTTTTCCTTTTCTTTATGTTAGTTGAATTTTCACTTTTCGTCCATTTTCTTAGTTACTATTCTAGATATCTAAATTCTCTCTCTACCATTGACTTTCTGAGGTCAAAGCAATTGAAAAAGAGATGTCACTTGGCCGGTCTAACTGAAAAAATAAAAAAGTTTTTTTTGGAAAAAAATTAGGTAAAAAAATGCCTAAAAGCTGTTTTAGCTTCACATTATAATTCGAAAGATTTTTCTTGACACTGCAATGCTATATCATAAATTTTATTTCTTTCATTAAAAAAAAATTCAGTTGAATTTTATCACTTTTTTTAATTTCCTTAATTAAAAATCTAGATATCTAAATTTTCTCTTTCCCATTGAATTTCTGAGTTTAAAGCAGCTGAAAAAGAGGTGTCACTTGGCCGGTCTACCTAAAAAAATTAAAAAGTTTTTTTGGGAAAATTTTAGGTAAAAAATGTCTAAAAACTGTTTTAGCTTAAATTTATTATTTGAAAGATTTCTTTTGACCATGGAATGCCATATAATAACTTTTTACTCGCTTTTTTGATTGTTTCATTTTTAAAAAAAAAAGTTGCTTTTTCAACTCCGATTTTTCAATTTTAATAGATTTTTATCACTCTTGTTAATTTTTTTTGAGAAAATTTTAGGTAAAAAATGCCTAAAAACTGTTTTAGCTTAAATTTATCATCTTTACTCTGGCACCCCATAAAATGTTTTCCCTTTTTTTTATGTTAGTTGAATTTTCACTTTTCGTCCATTTTCTTAGTTACTATTCTAGGTATCTAAATTCTCTCTCTACCATTGACTTTCTGAGGTCAAAGCAATTGAAAAAGAGATGTCACTTGGCCGGTCTAACTGAAAAAAAAAAAAGTTTTTTTGGAAAAAAATTATGTAAAAAAATGCATAAAAGCTGTTTTGGCTCAAATTTATTATTTGAAAGATTTTTCTCCACTCTGGCAAGCCATATAATAATTTTTTTATTTTTTTTTTCGTCTATTTTCTTAATTAATAATCTAGATAACTAAATTTTCTCTCCACCATTGACTTTTTGAGTTCAAAGCAACTGAAAAAGAAGTGTCACTTGGCCGGTCGAACTGAAAAAATAAAAACGTTTTTTGGAAAAATTTATGGTAAAAAATATCTACAAGCTGTTTTAGCTTAAATTTATTATTTGAAAGATTTCTTTTGACTCTGGAATGCCATATCATAACTTTTTACTTGTTTTTTTTTCGGTGTTTCCTTCACTTTTTAAAAAAGTAGCTTTTTCAACCCGGCAATTTTAGTTGATTTTTATCATTTTTGCCAATTTTCTTTTGCGAGAATATTACGTAAAAAATGCCTAAAAGCTGTGTTAGCTTAAATTTATCATATGAAAGATTTTTCTTGACTCTGGCAGTCCATATAAGAAATGTTTACTTTTTTTTTATTGTAGTTCAATTTTCAATTTTCGTCCATTTTTTTATTTACTGATCTAAATATCTAAATTCTCTCTGTACCACTGACTTTCTGAGTTCAAAGCAATTGAAAAAAGAGGTGTCACTTGGTCGGTCTAACTGAAAAAATAAAAAAGTTTTTTTGGGAAAATTTTAGATAAAAAATGCTTAACAGCCCTGTTGGCTCAAATTTATTATTTGAAAGATTTTTCTTGACTCTGGCACGTTGCAGAAATAAATAAAAATAAAATTTATATCATAAAAATAAATGTTTACTTGTTTGTTTTTTTTTTAAATTTTAGTTGATTTTTTTCCACATTTTGACAATTCTCTTAGTTAATGATTTAAATATCTAAATTATCTCCGCACCACTGATTTTCTCAGTTAAAACCAGCTGAAAACGAGTCGTCATATGGCCGGCCTTCATATGGACTCAAAAATAAATACGGGTTTTTCGAGATTTTTTTTTAATATTTTTTTTTTATAATGTATTTTTTAGAACAAATGTTTATTTGTGCTACTTATTATTTAAAATATATTTCTTGATTCTGGCACGCCATGTAACAAGTTTTCACATGTGTGTGTTTTTTTTTATTTATTTTTTATTTTAGATCTGTATCATTTCTTGCCCATAGATATTTATAACTTTTTTTATTTTTAAGGATAAACTCATGGAGTTTGTACTCGTTTTCAGTTAACTTTCACGAACAAAAAGGATAGTCCAGTCCAATTTTTCAAACCTCCAACCATTCTCGAGATATTTAGTAACGTTAAAATTTTCTAAAATGAAACCCACGAACTTTGTACTCGTTTTCAGCCAATTTTGATGATGGTCCAGGACAATTTTTCAAACCTTTAACCGTTCTGGAGGGATTTCTAACTTTTTTATTTTCAAAGATAAATCCATGGAGTTTGTACTCGTTTTCAACTAACTTTTACCAACAAAAAGGATAGTCCAGTCCAATTTTTCAAACCTCCAAAAATTCTCGAGATATTTAAGAAGGTTAAAATTTTCTAAAATAAACCCACGAACTTTGTACGTTTTCAGCCAACTTTGATGATGGTCCAGGACAATTTTTCAAACCTTTAACCGTTCTGGAGGGATTTCTAACTTTTTTATTTTCAAAGATAAATCCATGGAGTTTGGACTCGTTTTCAACTAACTTTTACCAACAAAAAGGATAGTCCAGTCCGATTTTTCAAACCTCCAACCATTCTCGAGATATTTAAGAAAGTTAAAATTTTCTAAAATAAACCCACGAACGTTGTACGTTTTCAGCCAACTTTGATGATGGTCCAGGACAATTTTTCAAACCTTTAACCGTTCTGGAGGGATTTCTAACTTTTTTATTTTCAAATATAAATCCATGGAGTTTGTACTCGTTTTCAACTAACTTTTACCAACAAAAAGGATAGTCCAGTCCAATTTTTCAAACCTCCAACCATTCTCGAGATATTTAGTAACGTTAAAACTTTCTAAAATAAACCCGCGAATTTTGTACTCGTTTTCAACCAACTTAGATGATGGTGCAGTACAATTTTTTTAAACTTTTAACCGTTCTGGAGACATTTCAAACTTTGTTATTTTTAAAGATAAACTCACGGAGTTTGTACTCGTTTTCAGCTAACTTTTTCCCACAAAAACGTTAGTCCAGTCCAATTTTTCAAACCTCTAACCATTCTCGAGATATTTAGAAACGTAAAAATTTTCTAAAATAAACCCACAAACTTTGTACTCGTGTTCGGCCAACTTAGATGATGGTCCAATACAATTTTTCAAACCCTTAACCGTTCTGGAGATATTTCTAACTTTGTTATTTTTAAAGATATATCCATGGAGTTTGTACTTGTTTTCAGCGAACTTTTACCAACTAAAACGATAGTCCAGTTCAATTTTTTAAACCTCCAATCATTCTCGCTATAATGCGTGGTTATTTTCAAAAATAAATTCACGGTTTTTGTGGCTAATTTTTTTCAGCCAATTAAGCCGATGGTCTAGTAAAATTTTTCAAACCTCCGACCGTTTTGGAGATATTTCTAACTTTTTTATTTTTCAAGATAAGCCCATGGAGTTTGTACTCATTTTCAACTAACTTTTTCTAACTAAGACGATGGTCCAATTTGATTTCTCTAATCTTCAGTCGTTTCTCGAAATATTTCCAAACCTATCATTATATCCAGTAGTTTTGTACTTTTAAGAATATATTCTAACCCATTGCCGCTTACGTTAAGACTTCATGTAGTAACACTGTATGCTACATGCTAGTCGACGTTTCGGCTCTAAATTAGAACCATCCTCAAGAGAATACAACACATGCCTTCGCTGTGCGTCAAACGCAACAAACATTTGAGACGTTTTTGACACAACTGGACCTAACCTGAACTAGCCACTTGAAAAAATGTATGACATCATGAATTTTGATCGGCGTTCGGTTCGTTGTATTGCTACTTGAAATTATCCTTTTCGGCCATTTTGGATCAGCGTTATTTAAATCGGAAAACCCAATGAACCGCGAAAGTTAGTTTTGACATACCTGGGGCGCGGCTAAAGAAACCTGCCCCCCTTCCCCCTTCACCTCCCGCCTATTAGAAGGGCCTTTAAATACCTTTACCCGGGAATTTCTGCTACTTTAAGCCTCGTTCACGCATTCCGCTAATCCCGCGCTAATTTTATCGGTTTTTTATGCAAATCGCCTAGCGACGGCCAAATCTTCGCGAGTGTGAGATTACTGCTTAACCTATGCTTTCTTAATTGTAGTTAAGAAGACCATTGCCGGCGATGATGCCAAAATTTCCATCTAATTTCGTTTTAACTGCAAATCAACACGTATTTGCATATTGTGAGCAATAAATTTGGTACTTTTTGCAAAGGTGAGTCTCCAAGTTTCGTTCCATTTGCGCACAATCCCGGGTGAGTTGTATTTTTGCTTAATTTTCTTTTGACACACTTGAGGGGCGGCGTCCCGCCATATATCTCAATCATCCCGTTTAAGTCATATTCGCACTAATTACCCGTAAAGAGCGCTAAAAAGCAAGACGTCACCGAAATTGTTATTTAGCGCGAGGATGTGTCGCACGACCGAAAATCGCATTGCGGAGACGGTAATGGAGTAAAAGGGTAAAAGAGGACTCGAAATTAAGAAATATTGTTTGCAAAAAGAGGCCGTGTGCAATACATAAATATACCGTTTTCGTCGAGGTTTTTGAATTATTAACTGTTATTTATTCGTGTCCTTTTCTGCACCGAAATTGTTATGAATGAGCAGGTAAATTAGCGCTTGTTTCCAGTCCAATTAAAGGATTTTTCTTGTTGCAGAAGTCACAGTCTGGACGAGAGATTATTGTCCTGCAGCGAGAACATTGAGGTCAGGAAAGTCAAATTCCACCCAGGAAGCGTTAGCGATTCCCATATTCTAGTTCTAACTTCAGACAATGTTTTGAGGTAATTTTAAAGTTTTAGACCAAGAAAATTTGCTCAATTGGTTCTCTTAGGCTTTACCAAATTCTAAACAATGAGGCCCTGATCGTGGACAGGTATCCGGTCGGCGAAAAACCCGGAGGTATGTTTCCGGGCACCAAAACCACCTTCTTGGACATATACGGCGAAGCTGCAGTGGACTTCGACTTTGGGCTTCCTGAAATTGTCGAGACTGTAGAACAGGTTCATGGGCGCCACCCTAAGTTTCTTGAAGTAAAAAAAGGTTTGTTGCATGTTTTTTGCCTTTTTTTTGTTTCTTTTTGTTTTATGCCAGTTGAAATTATATCCAGTTTTTACTTTTCTATTAATAT
Organism: Taphrorychus bicolor; assembly: GCA_951812265.1. NCBI lineage: Eukaryota > Metazoa > Arthropoda > Insecta > Coleoptera > Curculionidae > Taphrorychus > Taphrorychus bicolor. The sequence continues at coordinate 1,751,007 of OX638306.1, read as the reverse complement.
TTCATATAATATTTCTTATAGAAAGTCCATCAAGTAATAAACCCAAATCGGTTACAATAACTCCGAAACGCCTGGAAAAGCCTAAAACTGTGAAAAACCAGTACCAACACGATGAACTGGTATGGCCAATTTACATTTTGCGAGGCGATTTTTCTGTGTTTTCTATTTGTATCGATTTAAACAAACGGTAAGCTCAACCAAAGTTTTCGTCCAAAATTCCTCCACTATCACTAATCCCCATTTCCAGCACCAAAGCCGTACTTAAAGGCCTTTGCCCCTTCTCCGAGCAGCCAGAGTCGATAGACAATGACGCTTGTTCCATAATTTGCCTAAAAACCACTCCGCAAATTGTGTGCATAGCAAGTTCCACCGGGTTGGTCATCCATAGTATTTTATTTAATCGCCCAGAAGATGAAGAGGATGTTTTGAAGGTAACTACTAAATACGAAAAGGAGTTGATTGTTTTCGAGGCTGTGGAACTGGAGTTGGGGCTGGCCCTGCCTGAAGAAGTCAGCGACGTGGAGGGGGCCAAGTACAAGTGCCCGGTGTTTTTGCACAAGGATGATTCGAAAGTGTCGAGGTATTTCGCCACTCATAGCGCTGGTGTTCACACGATTAATATAAATTGTACTGAGGAGTTGCACAGCTACGTGTTTGGACCTGACGGTAAGTTGCCATTTAAGAAAATGTTTATCATAAAAAAAAACAGTATATATAGTTCGTACCTCAGACTAAATAGACCCAATTATTTACTGAGGCTGGCCAAACATTGTCAAACCAATCGTACGCTGGCCGATTGTACAAGTAATTAAGTTGGACCGCTGTGCCGGCTTAGTTGTCAAACCTTTAACAACCAGCTTACTAAATTAATATAATTTACATATTTATAAGGAAAAAATATTAGTAGACGTTTTCCTAGAAAATGTAAGAGTAATTCGCAGTTTCCACATATAATATAAAACACAGTTTCCAAATAATAATAGAAATAACAATGTTAATGTGGTTATTTAGATATTAATTTTGCTCAATCTACAAAACCCCGAATTCCAATTTTACGAAAATCGTAAATACGTCACAAACAGGTAATAGAATGAAATGGTGAGTGATTAAACATTACAAGCTAATCCGTGAAGATCGGCCTCGCTATCTGTGTTGCTTCAACTACAGCTGGTACTCTTGTGTGACAGAGAGAGATATAGTTCTAGTACAAGTTCAATAAGATAAATCACACTTCCACAATTCGGTGCAGCGTTGCAGCGGCGTTATCAGAATATTTACCAGCGTTTTTTTATTAAATTCAGACCGTTTATTGAACTTTATTCATAGTGTAGTGGTTTGTGTGGTTGTTCCAAGGCATTATAATGATTCGACAATGCCAAGTGTGTAAAAACTTGATTATATGAACCCCAAATTATCATTCCACAAGTAAGTAAACATGCAAACCTGCGAATAATGCGGTGTTGTCTTATAGCTAACAATCTAGTCTATATTTCTTTATCACACTCATTGATGTTTATGTATAATAACTGACCGTGTTTACACAGACATTTTATGATTGAAATGTTGTGTCTATTTATTATATTTAGTCTGAGGTTCGTACATTATAAGTTTACTGATTTGTGTTGAATTGGCGGATTGGAAACGAAATTAGAACTACAAGCTCAACGCCGACGTTTCGTTTTATAATGCTTAAACTTCTTCAGGGCGTTTTTTTGGTTGAGTGTGATGTCGTTCTTCATAATGGTGTATGTGCGCTCTCGGTGTGTGCTTATGATGTCATTATAAGTTTAGTTGCGCAGCGTGATATTTTTCCGTCAGATTGGCACTCCTGCATCGTATTGCTTGTCACCCTAATTTTTTGAGTTGTCGAAAATGTCCAAAAGGGGAATTTGTATTACGACTTTTTCTCAATTCTCAATTTTGACCCTCTGTAATTTGAGAACGCCTCTGTCGATTGGAGTGAATCCAAATGTTTTTTCCTCTTCTTGATGTCCTCTTTCACCTCCCACAATTGGAAGTTCCTTAGGTGCAGTACTTTCGGATATAGACCCCTTTGGAGGTCGACTTTCATGCACTTTTAGAATCACGTTTTTAGACCCGTTTTAAAAAACCTCTTTAGAGGTTAATTTCATTCGAATTGAGTTTGTTACGTTCTTAGAGAATTGCAAACATGCCATTCCAATCAAAAACAGCAAAAAAAAAATTCCAACATTTTTTTGAAAATGCTTAAAGGGGGGGTAATACGACTTTTTTCTTAATTCTCAAATTTGACCCTCTGTAAGTTGAGAACGCCTTGGCCGATTGTAGTGAATTCAATTGTTTTTTGCTCTTTTTGATGTGTTCTTTCCACTCCCACTATTGGAAGTTCTGTAGATGCAGTATTTTCGGAGATAGACCCCTTCGGTGGCTTTTTAAGGACTTTTAGAGGCGCGTTTTTTGGACTATTTTTAAAAAACCTCTTTACAGGTTAATTTTATTCGAATTGAGTTTGTTACTGTTAATTAAAAACAGCAAAAAAAAAATTTTGAAAATGTCCAAAGTGTATTACGACTTTTCTCTTAATTCTCAATTTTGATCCCCTGTAACTTGAAAACGCTTCGACCGATTGAAGCGAATCCGACTGTTTTTTCCTCTTTTTGATGTCCTCTTTCACCTCCCACCATTGGAAGTTCCGTAGATGCAGTATTTTCGGAGATAGACCCCTTCGGTGGTCGATTTTTAGGCACTTTTAGAATCACGTTTTTAGACCCGTTTTAAAAAACCTCTTTAGAGGTTAATTTCATTCGAATTGAGTTTGTTACGTTCTTAGAGAATTGCAAACATTCCAATCAAAAACACCAAAAAAAAATTCCAACATTTTTTTGAAAATGCTTAAAGGGGGGGTAATACGACTTTTTTCTTAATTCTCAAATTTGACCCTCTGTAAGTTGAGAACGCCTTGGCCGATTGTAGTGAATCCAATTGTTTTTTGCTCTTTTTGATGTGTTCTTTCCACTCCCACTATTGGAAGTTCTGTAGATGCAGTATTTTCGGAGATAGACCCCTTCGGTGGCTTTTTAAGCACTTTTAGAGGCGCGTTTTTGGACAATTTTTAAAAAACCTCTTTAGAGGTTAATTTTATTCGAATTGAGTTTGTTACTGTTAATTAAAACAGCAAAAAAAAAATTCATTTTTTTTTGAAAATGTCCAAAGTGTATTACGACTTTTCTCTTAATTCTCAACTTTGATCCCCTGTAACTTGAAAACGCCTCGACCGATTGAAGCAAATCCGACTGTTTTTTCCTCTTTTTGATGTCCTCTTTCACCTCCCACCATTGGAAGTTCCGTAGATGCAGTACTTTCGGAGATAGACCTCTTCGATGGTCGATTTTTAGGCACTTTTAGAATCACGTTTTTAGACCCGTTTTAAAAAACCTCTTTAGAGGTTAATTTCATTCGAATTGAGTTTGTTACGTTCTTAGAGAATTGCAAACATTTCAATCAAAAACAGCAAAAAAAAATTCCAACATTTTTTTGAAAATGCTTAAAGGGGGGTAATACGACTTTTTTCTTAATTCTCAAATTTGACCCTCTGTAAGTTGAGAACGCCTTGGCCGATTGTAGTGAATTCAATTGTTTTTTGCTCTTTTTGATGTGTTCTTTCCACTCCCACTATTGGAAGTTCTGTAGATGCAGTATTTTCGGAGATAGACCCCTTCGGTGGCTTTTGAAGCACTTTTAGAGGCGCGTTTTTGGACTATTTTTAAAAAACCTCTTTAGAGGTTAATTTCATTCTAATTGAGTTTGTTACGTTCTTAGAGAATTCCAAACATGCCATTCCAATCAAAAACAGCAAAAAAAAATTCCAAAATTTTTTTGAAAATGTTTAAGGGGGGGTAATACGACTTTTTTCTTAATTCTCAACTTTGACCCTCTGTAAGTTGAGAACGCCTTGGCCGATTGTAGTGAATTCAATTGTTTTTTCCTCTTTTTGATGTGTTCTTTCCACTCCCACTATTGGAAGTTCTGTAGATGCAGTATTTTCGGAGATAGACCCCTTCGGTGGCTTTTTAAGCACTTTTAGAGGCGCGTTTTTAGACTATTTTAAAAAAACCTCTTTAGAGGTTAATTTTATTCGAATTGAGTTTGTTACTGTTAATTAAAACAGCAAAAAAAAATTTAAATTTTTTTTTGAAAATATTCAAAGTGTATTACGACTTTTCTCTTAATTCTCAACTTTGATTCCCTGTAACTTGAAAACGCCTCGACCGATTGAAGCAAGTCCGACTGTTTTTTCCTCTTTTTGATGTCCTCTTTCACCTCCCACCATTGGAAGTTCCGTAGATGCAGTACTTTCGGAGATAGACCCCTTCGGTCGTCGATTTTTAGGCACTTTTAGAATCACGTTTTTAGACCCGTTTTAAAAAACCTCTTTAGAGGTTAATTTCATTCGAATTGAGTTTGTTACGTTCTTAGAGAATTGCAAACATGCCATTCCAATCAAAAACAACAAAAAAAAAATTCCAATATTTTTTTGAAAATGTTTAAGGGGAGGTAATACGACTTTTTTCTTAATTCTCAAATTTGACCCTCTGTAAGTTGAGAACGCCTTGGCCGATTGTAGTGAATTCAATTGTTTTTTTCTCTTTTTGATGTGTTCTTTCCACTCCCACTATTGGAAGTTCTGTAGATGCAGTATTTTCGGAGATAGACCCCTTCGGTGGCTTTTTAAGCACTTTTAGAGGCGCGTTTTTGGACTATTTTTAAAAAGCCTCTTTAGAGGGTAATTTTATTCGAATTGAGTTGGTTACGTTCTTAGGGGATTGTAAACATACCTTTCCGATCAAAAAAGACAAAAAACATTTGCAAATTTTTTTTCCAAAGGGGGGTATTGGTTTAATTCTCAATTTTGCCCCCTATAACTTGAGAACGTTTCGGCCGATTGGAGTGAATCCAACTGTTTTTCCTCTTCTTGATGTCCTCTTTCACCTCCCACCATGGGAAGTGCGGGAAGAATGTGCTCAAGACCAAAAGTCATCTAGTTAGCTGTGAAATTTTAAAAGAGAAGGATGAAGAATAAAGCCGAATTTTCATGCATTCGAAATTCGACGGTCCGTCGATCCGAAAGTATTTCTATTGGTCAAATAATTTTCGCGTCTAATTTCATCCGATTATTTTAAGATTTTGTCCGACGCCGAAAGAAGATAAAATAATTGTAACCTTTTTATTCAGTCCTTATATATCCTATAGCTCCTTCTAACCTGAAAGACTTTGATTTCATTTGCGGCACAACAGACGGATCAGAATGCTCAATGAGGGTTTCATCAGGAGTCGCGGGAAAGAAGTAAAACTAGATCCTGCTGTCTCCCACACTGATGTTATAGTTGGCTTAAATGTCAATGTATCGCTTAAAAATAACAATGAATCAAAAAATGCCCACTTTTCCTTTTTTGTTGCTCCCGATCCACTTAGCTTATATTCACCCTTAACCCTAACAAATGTGTCTTGTGAGTTTCTAAATTTTTTTATTAAAAAAGTCAAAGAAATATCAGGATTTTCTCCAAACTTTGTGGATCTCTAAACCATAAGGGACCAGTATGATTGCTCCCTTGTGGTATTTGACCGTTCTTTAAGAGGAAGTCGTGAGTCCCACAAAGGAGCTCTAGCCCTGATACAACTGATGAGGAGTTCTTCAACAGTATTTTCCTCCTCCACTTCAATTTCCTGTTCCACGCCAGTTCTCTAAAAAAAAGAAACCATATGCTGATCTAGAGATCATCTATTTTAACAGTACACTTTTATATCTAAAATTCAGGGTAATTTCGCAATTTTTCGCATTCATTAAAATTATTTAGTGCGTTGTATGGAATTGTGAGGAGCACATACGGACACAAACTACAAGAATGAGTTTTAATAAAAAAGTATGTTCCCTCGGATTTCGGATACGATTATCCGATGCATGTAAACGAAAATTTATTTCATCCGTTTGTCCGTCAATTTTTCGGCCATCGGATGTCGGATTTCGGATGCATGAGAAGGAAGCTTTAAAAGTCCATTTGCTTTGATTTTTGACAGAAAAGGATGACCTACCTTTTCTGTCCAAAATTCTAATTTTAACTAATAAATAGGATTAGAATTATTATAAGCCCATAAATTTCTAGACGAAGATCCCACCATGGACATCTTCAACATTCCCAGCTCAGCCGAATACCTAGTTTGCACCAAAACATCTTCAAGTTCCAAGTCGAACCCTGTTATCGGTTTTTCTCTGTATTACGAACCGACTTCGGTTATTACGCTCTTAAGCGACGCCAGCGTAGTTACCGTAGGGATACTAACCGCGGCAATACCGCCCAAGGAAAGAGACCCTTTGTTAGAGAAGGACACTATCAATTCGGACGTCCCGTCGCCCTTAAAAAAGGTCCGTTGTTGCTTTGTATTTCATACGGTGCATTCTTAGCTTGACATTTCAGATGCTCAACGAACCTTTCGACCAATACATTCAAAACATTTTGAAAAAGGGGGTTAGTCGCCCTCTGCTGAAACTACCCTCCACCTCTAATGTAACTCCAGAGGAATTCTACGAGGTGCTTAAATCAAACTAATACAGTTACATTTCTTTCATTAGAAAAATTTTAGTTAATATGTATTACCGGGCAAGCCCTTAGGGAAGAGCACTTTATGAACTACGCAAAGGCTGGGGAGGAACTCGAAAAAAGGGCACGTACCTTAAGCCTGCTGAAACAAACGCAGAAAAAGTATATCGAGCAGATTACCGACTCAAAGGAAGACTTAAGGTTGAAGGCCGAGTGTTTGGCTGAAAAATATGAAGATATTAAAGATAAGCAAGAGGAGCTACTAAAAAGGTATGATTTTAAATCCCTTAAGCCGGTTCTTCAACCCAATTTTGAACTTTAGTTTGAAGATAAACGAAAGATTTTTGACATATGAACAATACAATGTACGTAAAACCTGGAGTTTAAACTGAAGTAAAAGTGAAATTTAGTTGTGACATTAAAATTCTATTTTAGGTGCGAGCAACTGTTGATGTTGGTGGCCAGGAAAAAGCCGGAACCGTCTGATGCCGAGAACAAATTCGTGAAAGATTTACAACGGTTCAGCGAAAAGTGCGCTTCTTTCCAGACTTCGATGGACAAACTGAAGCAGAAACGCAAATACCAGGAGATTCAGGTAAGCATTTTTTTGTGCATTGTAGTTTCTGTACTTTCTAAAATAGATGTCTTTGTTGTGGAGTTTTTGAAGGTTCTTGGCATTGAAATTCTCTGCACTGAACCATCTTTTATTATTTTTTTCCTACTTTACCTACAAAGGGAAATGACATGGGTCAATCGGTTTAGTTTTATTGGCTTTTCTGTGCCAAATAATTGTAGTGATAATAATCTTGATTTGATGGCGAAGGAGCTTTTGCTCGATCGCTTTGTTTCATCCGGAACAAGGAATAGCGCCTCCGCCATAAAATCAAGGTTATGCCACGCTCGACAGATTTTAACTACCAGAAGTCATCAAGTTGCTTCTGAATTTCCTACAAGAAATAGTGAGGTAATAGAAGTAGGTAGATTAAACTTTTTTTACCCCTCACCACCCCATGATCAATTTAAAAAAAAAATCGTATTTTTTTTTTTTTTTTTATCATGGGGTGGTGAGGGTTACTCGATTTTAAAAGTGCCTAAAAATCGACCACCGGTGATGTCTCTGAAATTATCCGAGACATCAACAGGAATAAAAATCAGTTGGATTCACTCCAATCAGTCCACTTTCTCTAAAAACATCTATTCTGCGCACACCAAAAAACCGCACACCTCTAAATCACTTACCTGGAGGACTTATTAGTTTTTATGGCTGTTGCTCAAAGTGAAAAGGCAACACGAAGACTTGACTTGAGTCATGCCGATTTAGCTCAAACGCGTTGTTTATTACCAAATCAATGTATTGCCAATTGTGGTGATGTCAATAATGTTGATCTCATGGTGAATGCGCTTTAGCGTAATCGCTTAGCTCCAGCAAGATGAATAAATGGCGCATTCACCATCAATTCAAGATCGTGCAACGACGTCCACAGTTTGACTTCCAAGTTCATTACAAAAGAGTCATCAAGTTGACATCTGAGGCTCGTTTAAGAGTGGGTATAATACTCTTTTCATTATTCAGCTACTTTCTAAAATCAGTGTGCTAGGAGTTCAGTTCACTCTCCTAAATTGGTTAAAAAATCCATTATTTTTATTTTTTTAGATTCAAAACTGGAAGGCTCGCGAAAACAAAAAATTGCCGGTTATCGGCGAAATGCAATCGAAAACCATCAAAGACAGTCTCAAAGAATCGTAAGTAGATTGTTTTGTTGTTTTTTTTATTTTAGAAGGATAGTAAGCATTAGTAACCATTTTTTAGGACCCTAAGGATTAACGACATGATAAAGCAGGTTAATGAATACAGATCTCTACTTAACCTAAACTAGGATACTTGTGCCAGTGTGTTTTTGTTTGTTACTGCTGCTCTAAATGTGGCTTAGAAACTGTGGTTTGCTCCCTTCTCCTTAAAGTCAGATCATTGCTAATTTAAGACAAACCGCTTTTTTTAAGGTACATAGTGCTTTTTTTTTAATAAAAAGTCATTTTCAGTTCAGGACCGAGCTTTTGATTTGGGACAACCAAATTAAACACTCGACCTTATTTTTCATACATTTTTATTTAGAAACTTATAATAATCATCCCCATCACTGAATACAATTCTGGCATAGATATAAAATTATCCCGTGTTCAGTGTAGATAAGTAATGTACTTAAAGAAATATATTTTGCCTAATGACAATGAAGAGCAAAATAAGATAATACAACCTGTCTTAACGTTAAAGTATAGGAGTTAAAGAATATATTTCCTGCTTAACGTTCATTTAAAACTTAAAAGCACAAAGTATTTAGGCCAAACGTACTTTAAAACTTTCTAAAAATTATTTTATATCAAATAAGGAAGTTTTATATTACGTTATATGATGCTTAAAATCACAGATGTGACTCGTGGAAACAGAATCTTCTTGCTCCAAAAGTTTGTAGTATTTTCTTTGAATGTTGTGCAATGTGATAAATCCCAAGAAGGGTTGGCCCTTTTTCCATGAGCCGCACCAGGACTCTGCTACTTAATACGTAATGTCTTGTGGTTTAGTGGTCGACAAGTGGTCCCCAAAAGTACTTGGAGATCCTGTCCGGGTCTTCGGTTAAGAAAAAGTCGCGTCCATGTTTGACGAATTCTTTGCTAGTAATTTTGCCGTCACCATTGGAATCTATGGCTCGAAAAGCCAAAACGGCGTCTTCTTCTTTCAGTCCCAAAATATCGAAGAATAGTTTGAATTCTTCAACGGTTATTTCCCCCGATTTATCTTTGTCGACAGCCTGGAAATAATTATTACGCGGGTAAGTAATTTTTTGATTAATTGTTTTATTTGTTTGAGTTTATTAAGTTATTTATGGTGTAATATTTTATTGAGTTTAAGAACAGAAGAGAGAATAAAATAAGTCAATACGTTTTTCTAATTCACCTTGAATAAATAAGGCAAGAACGAATGAGCCCGTCTGACCAGCATTTTATCGTTAAGCACGTGATGCATGTTGTCTAGGAACTTTTCGACTGGCACCAGGTTGTAGGTAGAAATCTCTCCGAATTGCTTCTCCCACACGTCCTAAATAACAATTTAATTAATAAAGCTTCTGTTACTGTTTTTGTGTCCCAGAATCAATCTATGGTGTAAGGAAATTGGCGGAATCAAAACTACAACTACCTCTTCGTTGACGCTTCGTTTAATTGTAGAACAAACTAGACACCTAATGTGTTTTTGTATCCTATTATGAGATCTGCAACTGGCAGGAAGTACCTGGTACGAAGGGGCTGGCTCCGGAGTGTACGGGAGATCGGATGGCATCTCCCGTACAATCTGTGTGGTGAATGGTGATTCACCACAGGTGAATAGGTCAATAAAGATCTGCTCGGATAGTTCCAAAACTGTTTGGAACTGCCACAGGACTCTGATCACCCTATCGCAGGAGAGCAGCGTCACACTGCCGTGGATCCCGGGTCATCGTGGTCATGACGGCAATGAGGGAGACGACTTTCTAGCTCTGCATTCGCAGGCCCGGAGCCGGCACCGGGAGTCCCATACTCTCTGGTCAAGGCTGAACTCCAGAAATGGAGCAATGCCAAGTCCCAAGACTGGTGGGAGAACCTATACCGGGACTATTACACTCCAAAAAATTTATCACGGAAACTGTGAGGGCAAAAGTCCAAACATTCCTCAGACTTAATAGGAGACAAATCAGAGTGGCCACTGCTGCCCGTATACAGGACATAGCCACCTAAGATTTCACATGCACAGACTCGGACTGTCTGAAGAGTCGGCGGTGCTTGGAGGACGACGAGACAGTTCAGCACGTCCTATATGACTGCCCGTCTATTTCCAGATCGAGATATTCACTGTTCGGAAACACGATCATTGAACATCAAGATGCAAAAGCAGTGTTGCCCGAGAGACTCATCGATTCGTTGAGGGTCTGGGCATAACGGGTGACAACTAGTGGAGCTAGCAAGGGCGCACTTTGCTGGCAACACTTCGAGTGAGCCACAGGTCGCGGTGGAGGACTGTACAAGTCCACTTACATTGATTCCAAAACAATCCTATTATGACTAGAGCAATTTTACGATATTATTTCGAGTTCTGATGATGTTTAGGTACAGTTAAACGAAACGTCGATGAAGAGGTAGTTGTATTTTTGAGGCCTTGTCTCAACTCCGCCGATTTCGCTGCACCGCTGCTTACATATTTATAAAAAGTGGACATACCTGGATTACTTGGTAAAACTCGTTGGTGTGCTTGTCACTGAGATGGCCCAACTCAACAAATCCGTCGGCCAATAGCTTAAAGTCGTCGAACGAGATCACCCCGTCTTTGTTCAAGTCGAGGATCGCGTGAAAAGTCCTCATTTTCCTTCGCCAAAAATCGGAGTTTCCCTTTAAATCCAATATAGAAATCAGTTTTTAATTTCATCACTATCTCTAGAGCCTACCCTTTTCCCAAGCCATTCCTCCAAGTCGCTGTCAGACTCCGAGCAAGACTGGTACTTTCGCTCGACATGCCTCTTAGCGTCTTGTCGGCTGCTGAACTCCCTCGAAGCCGGTCCATTGCCGGTCAGCTTGGGTGTGAGGAGACAGGAATATTGAGTGCATGTCAATGCCTGCAAGAGAAGCAGAAGAATAGTGACGCATGAGGTCGATAGTGCAGTTCCCTAAGGATCTGCTTCCAGATAAGCTAAGAAGTTGGTTTGTTTATTGTGTGCTTTGTCATGCCGTAGATTTTTTTTTAGCTAATAAAGTAGGTTTTTGGAGGTGAGAACCACTCGCGCGTAACGCCTATAGTTTAGAAAATATCCAAACTCTTTTCTTTCCTAACCTGAACTTCCTCGAATTGGCGCAATATATTAATTGATATAGATGTAGGCTTTTTCATGTTGTCTAGGGAATAAAACACTTCCGGCCCGGCGATATTGATATAACTTGATACCTGATATAAGGATTTATTGAACACAAAGAAAATACACTGAAGAAATGAATAAAGTACGGATGGTAATTAAATATGAGAATACAACAAATGAATCGTCTTATCGGCTTTATACGTATTTGGGCAAAAATGCGTCGCGTCTCGAACTGCAAATTAAGCCCCGTCTTTCGTCGTCTACTCATCGTTGTAATCTGCTTTTTTTATAAACCGAAAAGCTTAAATAAACCTTGAATACCATATTTTCCCAATATAAGAACTCGATAGAAACAAGGCGTTATGCTGACGCTCGAGCTGCTAAAACAAAAAGCTCTTTCAAAGTTCATAACCGGAGCGGCATTCTCTTTTGTCGAATAATACGATACCTATAATGATTTAATAGTTTCTACGGATAAGAAAAAATAACATTGAAAGCTTGCAGTTCCGAGGACCAAAAATATGGATTCCCACATACTAAAAACTGAAAATTGCGTGTTAAAGAATTTTTTTGGGACGCTCTATACGACTTAAAACAAATTTCAGCACTTTATTTATCAGAATTTGAATTAGAATTAGAACTAACGATAGGAATAAAATGGTACAGGTTTATATACCGAAAATCAAAAATTGCATGTTAAACTTTTTTTTGGGACACCCTATGAAAGAATGAAAGAAATCTCTAAAATAGAAACTAAGACCCTTTTTATCACAAAACTATTAGAATTATCGAGAGCCAAATAAACACAAAACTAACCAAATTTTGGGTTTTTTATCTGCGTTGAACTCAGGATATCAATAGTGAAGACGTTTCTAGCTCTTTTACCGAAAATTGGGCAAGACACCCAGGTAGCACACTACGTCGTATGGACGTCCAAATGACGACATGAGATTGAGCCAAAAGACGTCCAAATGACGGCTACATGTCACATCCACAAGACGTCCATTTGTTGACGTCGGTCTGACGTCTTCTGACGTATATTTATTGACATCTCTACATATTTAATATATCAAGCTGAGGATTTTATCATAAAATAAATTTATTAAATATTTTAAACATGTTTTATTGGAAATATCATACTGGTGGTTAGCAGAGTTAGATCAAATAATACTCTTCTTTATCAGAACATTGCTAACGTTTCGACTATTTATTTAATCTTCCTCAGAGCTGAAACGCGAGAAAAGCTATGTGTCACGAATCCCTATAGGTTCAGCATATAATAGAAATGCATGCTTATTTAAGATGATGGAACGCAAGTCTTTTCCGTCGAGCATTATCTAACTGACTTCGTATATAAGATAAATACGAAAGTGTAAACACTATACAAGGATTTAACATTTCAAATAATAAACAAAAAGTAAAAACGAGTGAGTACCTACCTACCTCATGGAAGCAGAAATTAACACTTCTGTTTCCACCAATGGTACGTCTCACATTTTTTGTTCTTCACGAATTTTTGTTTAGCATTCTGAAATTTTAAATCCTTGTAGTGTTTACACTTTTCTATTTATCCTATATGAATTTAGTTAGACAATAATCGATGGAAAAGACTTGCTTTCCATCGTCTTAAATAAGCATGTATTTCTATTAAATGCTAAACATATTAAAGATATATCAGTTGGTACCAGGGTCGTTACGGACTGATTTATATATGTGTACAAATTTCAAATAAAATTGTGTATCATTGTGCACCAATAAAAAATTAAAGAATTTCAATGATGCTTAAAGCGTTTTCGATTGACAATTTTAGTGCAAAACTAGTACATTGCCATACTAGTTCACTGACATTAAATAAAGAGACAATAATACATTCATTTTGCACTAATTCTGCCAATCGAAAACGCTATCAGTTGTTTGCAATGTTAGCATATACTGGGTGACACAAGATGTATGTGACAGCTTAGCGTTTCCACAATTTTTATTTTAAAAATTTGAAATTTGGTGGTGATAAATAAGTCACAAATGTGCTTCAAATTCCGTTTCAAGCTCTTAGGCACGACTTCCGGTTTAATCGGAAGTACCGCCATATTTCATTTATTAAATGGAACGCCCTGTATATTTGTTCATTTTCGGATTCTCCCTCGAATTTGAACTTGTAACATAATGTATGCTTATCTCTTACCGTTTTCGAGAAAATCGCGTCCAAACTTTTTATATTATCACTAATAAATGTGAATTTTTATGAAAACAAATGAACAATGTCTTCAAAATATCAATTCTCCATCTTATTTCCATGACAAGTTGGAAATATTTTTTTGTTAATGTCTACTGATCGAGTGCCTAAAAAAATGGTAGTCTATGAAATCAGGGCTGATCGTTTGTTTCCATAAAAATCCACATTTATTATTGATGATACGGAAAGTTCGGGTGCAATTTTCTCGAAAACGGTAAGAGATAAGCATACATCATGTTACATGTTATTAATATAGAATTCGACAGGGAATCCGAAAATGAACAAATATACACTGTGTTCCATTTAAAAAATGAAATGTGGCGGTGCTTCCGAATAAACATTAAGTCGTGCCTAAGTGTTTGAAACGGAATCTGAAGAACATTTACGACTTATTATATACATACCTCTTGTGTCACACGGTATATACCTAAATATATACGGAAAACCTCCCAATAGATTTGAATAGATCGAAAATGAAGCTCCTCAGTTGGCTATGAAAATCTCGTCGATAGAGTCCATTTCAAATAGATATCTAGAAAGCTCAGAAATTGACATATAAATGACATGTTTACATGGATGGAATAGGATGAATCTGTCAATCCATCAGCCTGCTAGATGAATATTTATTTGAAATGGCCCATAGTTAAATAGCGACATCTGCTGGCACATAGTGTAGACACTAATAATTTATTGTTTCTGCTCCATTTCAAAGCCATTCTAAGGAGATTAGATTACATTTTTTCATAATGTGCAGTAAAATGCACTTATTCACTTTTGGGGTGTAGCCGTGCAGTTCGTTAATGCAATGTGTAGCATTTTGCACAATTATGTACCTTGTAACAACCCTGGTTGGTACCTAGATACCTACCTAGTAGTCAGAAATCTGAGCAGAAAAAATGATTACATTATTTTGATTGTTATAATATGATGACCATTCTTGGTCGTCCACTGGACGTCCATCTGTTGCGGCCCATTGGACGTCAAAAAGTTGACGTCTTCGAGACGTCCTGCTTAGGTCAGTTGACGTATTGACCAAAAATGACTTAAAACCGACTTCCAGCAGACGTCCAACTGTTGTGCTACCTGGGCATTGACAAGAAAATCTACCAACATTGAAGAAAAACTTTTTTTTTTTGGGTCACCTTGATAACCCTGGAAATTTGATGTGGATGCGGCCTTATCCGGGCACTCTACCGTATTTAGGTACTAAATATTCGACTGTTTCATATAAAAGCGATGTATTATTGGCTTCAACTCCATTTTTTGTCACAGAATTTTTTGAGTCACTTTATTCTATCTAAAATAGAAATCAACTCCCTCGTTTATCATAAAACGAATAAAATCGATTACTGTAGATTTATATGATAAAAATGAAAATTTGCATGTTAAGCATATGGGGATCTCAAACAGTGCATTGCGACCTTTAACAGGTTATATCTCGTTCCGATGAAGATTTATCCGAAAATCTATAAGAAGAGCTAATAAAGTAGAAGAACAGAACTACAAGCTGGGCCGATCCTCTAATATCTACCTAGTACAGTAACTTAGCACGGGCGGCCCAAAAATGAGGAAAACATTTTTTTTTTAATTTTATTATTTTAAGTTTTTTTAATTTTACACATTTTAAATTTTATATTTAAGTCTTAACATGCTTATCGAATAATGTTACCGTTTTCAAGATAAACACAAAAATGTGAAAATTTGAGAAATGTAATTCATTTCATAGAGAGGATGAAAACAGATCACAAGAAAGTACCTTTAAAATTTTTGTTACTTTTCTTCCCTTTCTAAATGGCGCCTAAAACCTTATTTTTCAACTATTTTACCGACATTCCAAAACTTATGGTAACACACTAGGTATTTTGTAGTCCACCCTATTGAAAACATAAAATACTCTTGTTTATAAGCTAAACTTGAACTATGACAGGGTATTAATAAACAATAATGTTTACTGGCCCCGATACGTACGTAAAAATGCATGACACACTTTCAGACTTTTTTAAATAATTAATTCGCAAATCGCTTCGATCCGGCATTGAATTTTGTTTATTTACAGTCAGCTGCTGGCATTTATTTATATTAATCCGAAACAAAAGGAGTCAGAAGAAGAAGTTATTACCCAGTCTGACTGGCAATTAGGTCAATTGACCAACTAAGTACTTATCTCCTTTTCTCATATCAAAGCTGTTGTTGGGTCTACGTGAATGGGTAGACATAATCTCTTCGGGTGTACCACCGGTACATCACGTAGTTGTAAATATAATACGAATAATTTAGAGGTCAGTGGTGCTTTTTGAGAGGTGGGTGTTTGTTTTTGCGTAATAACCTATATAGATTGTTATTTAAGCACTTTGTCCTTTCATGATGTGTTGCTTGATATGGGGTTCCGTGTTTTCGGTTGCAAAACAGAGTGTTTACGTGATCCTTGTCACAGTGTTTCGTTCAGAGCTTATGTGTCTTGTTTAATACCTGCTTCATGTTTGTAAATATAGGCAATGCGGCTAATAAATTAAAAACAAATATATTCTTATCCGTCTGGTTAGTTTTTCTAGGTTGTCGCACTAAATTTCACTTTGACGTCTTAGAGTGCAAACAAAAAATATTTAAGTTGTAAGTAGTAAAGGATAATGTTTTGTTGTAGGCATCGTATATTTCCGTTCTTGGTTCATTTGTTAGAACAAAGTTTAGTGTAATTTAATATGATTACTAATTACTAAAACCTAACTTCGGTATACTCTAAGAAAATACAAAGAATAAAACTTATACTCCACTTTAAAACTTTGAATGTCTTACAAGCTAACTACTCTTCACAACTGTGTGAAGATACTTGATCACCCACTCAAACCAGGATATTTTAATAAATATGTAAATGCATTTCGACAAGAAACGTTCTGCTCTCTAATAGCCCTGAAGTTAATAATCGACTTTATGAACGAAAGGTCGTTTTTTTCTCTTCCTTATAGCATCTTTCAGTGCCTGCAGTAAACCGCATTGAAGGTGTTTCTATACAGGGTGATTCTTAATGGATGAGAAACATTTTATTTACATCTTCTACATCGAAAAACATATGGTACAATAACGGATTTTTATTACGAAGTGTACAGTAGAAAATTGATTGGTTCGTCACACTTGAAAGAGACTTTTTGTGCTGGAATATCTCACTTAAGAAAAAAACTGAAAAATAGGAGTATTAAATTCCAGAACTATATAACCGAGGATGTTCAAGAAATAATAAACAGTGTTTAAACAAGAAATACCTAAGAAGCACTTGCTTACAGGCGATCACAGAGATTTTCAAAGAAAAAAAAAACGTTAAGAAAAACAGTGCCCAAGAAAAAGAACAAAAAACTGAAATTGTTACTGTTGAGGAGGAGGGTAAGTTACCAGAAACTAGCGCGTGACTGTAAAGAAATTGACAAAAAGCCAGAAGAAATTATGACTTAATTTTAGAAATCAGCTTTTTTCAAAGTGGCCAAAAATCACAAATTGATGAAATTTTTACCACTCCTAGCCTGGACCGAAATGGTTTTTTCCCATCCTGGATTTGCAAAGCGGTTATTGGCAGATTTGGACTGTATAGGATGCAAAAGAAAAGACCGCATCTTTCTTCCGCAGTTGAGCGTTTAATGGTGTTAGTTTTAAGAGGGTTTACATATTACGTGGTACATATACAGACGGATCAAGAATGGCTGATTTACAGTCGTCACAGGAGCCGGAATATGCAAAGCAAGCCATGAAGAGAGCGAGAGGTTTCCCTTGGGAAACCACACGACGGCTTTCCAAGCGGAGGTGTTTGCAACACTCGAAGTGGTCACACCACAGGAAGTCAAACAAGGAGCAGAACAGAACATTTTCACCTACTCCGACAGTCAGGCGGCCCTGCCAGCCATCTGCAGTAACAGGACGAGTTCAAAGCTCGTTCAGGACTGCAGGGATACTCTAGAGTGAGTAGCAGAAACAAAAAGATTAACTCTGCGATGGGTTCTTGGACATAGGGGTATTGAGGGAAACGAGCCCGCCTATGAATCGGCCAAGCGTAGTTCCCAGACATTCTTTACTGGACCGGAGCTATGTCCCGGAGTAAGCAATAGGTACGTCTCTCACACACTAAATCAGTGGGCATGAGACAGTACAAGGACAAATTGGACACAGTCAGGAATATGTAGACAGGCCAAGGAACCTGGATAGATCCAAGGCCTCGTAGCCACTTGGGAGAAGTCGGCAGTGCTGGGAGACCTTATAAGAATCATCACTGGCCACTGCAGACTAAACAGACACATGCACCTTCTAGGGATGGTAAACAGTCCACTCTTCACACCCTGTAGAGTAGGAAAAGAGTCGTCATACCACTTTCTGGGAGTGTGCTATAGATGGGCCACAGGACACTGGAAGCCGTCTTCCTCCATCGTGAGGGGATTCTGGCTCTGAGTTGGGACGGGATACTCCCCCGTCCCAACCCCTCACCGTACGGGAATGAGGACCCATGCGGAGTAGGGTTGGGTGGATCAGGGGACTGTGAAAATGACCTTTAAGGGCTAGTCGCAAGGCTTGCCCCCCCCCCCTCCAACGTCAGAAACATTCTTGGTTTATCTTGATAATATAATAATTGTTTTTGAAAATAGTATCTGAAGAATATAAAAGGTTCTTCTACTCCTTGCTATGGTAAAGTATTCCTGAAGTATTCCTGAACTGAATAAAGTTCTCCGGAACAAATGTACTCAATAAAGTGAGTAATACAGAAGTGCATAACGGGTTGCCTGAATTGAGGCGCCAAAACAGTTAAAATTAGCTGCGTTTACACCGCAGTAATAATTTTTCCAACAATTATTTTTAGTGTTCTTGGTCAATTTGGAAAACATATTAAGACACCTTTTATGCTGCTTTTGATCGGAATGGAGTAATTATCGAAGCTTGAGGATGTAAAACAGTAACTAAAACGACTTGAGGAAGAATTAAGCGACAAGATAATTACCATAAAAGTTTTGATGTTATTCTAGTTAAAGCACTCTGTGTCACAACACTCAAAAAAAGCGCACCGTTCTCCTCTGGAACCTCAATCCCTACTGGGACAATTAAAATGAAAATAAAATCTTCAAGAAAACCAGGCAATGCCAATTATTGGAGGTTTATGGGAGAAGTTATACAAAGACCAAAAAATGCCCCTTCCAGAAACAGCACTTTGCACGAACTCAAATCATTTTTAACCGGTTTTGACCGGCTAATCCTAACTTAAATTTTTGCAGATACCTTTGATTTGCATTTTCAGACGTTTTCAGTAATTTTTAGCCATAATATAACCTTAATTTGAATAGAAATTATTCGCAAGTTTTGTACCTTGTGCGGCGGACGTGTAGTTTGTCGAGCCTAAGATACCAGGGTCACCGAACAATCGAATGGAGTTTGCTATTTTAACCATCTTGAATAGAATTTTAAATGACTACCCTCTCTAAGTGAGAATAGCCCTTGATGAAGACTAAATAAACAGTCGAAACGTCGGCCATTATCGAATAAAGAAGAGGTGCATTATTTGTCCTAATCCCGCTAACTTCACCAACTACTTACAACTTAAGGACGCTAATTACAACAACTTAATTTGAATTACTTCTAACGCTCCAAATTTGAATGTTTTAACCAGTTTCAGCCCTAATCATAATCTGAATTTTTGCAAAGGGTTAAAGTGTTAGTTTCAATTCGCAAATGCGTGCGGTAAAGCTGCGCAACTGTACACTGTAAATACCTCATTCTGCGCCGTATGTGGTTTAATGCGTACTAATAGCCTCATTGGTTATTTTTGTTTCGCACCGGCTCTGCTTCTGGTTGACATAAAAATGACAGACCAGTTGATTTTCCACCAATCAGCTTTGGTGAAAATCAGAACGAAATTTATGTGAAACGAAAATGACTAATATAAGTCAGTTTCGTTTCACGGCGATTCTGGTTCTGGTTATTTAAAAATGACAGACCAGCTGATTTTCACCAAAGCTGATTGGTGGGAATTCACTTGGACTGTCATTTTTTATGTCAACCAGAACCAGAACTAGTGCGAAACGAAAATGTCTATTATGTCTCTTTTTAGCGCCATGCGGCAACGAAAAATCCCCGCGATGATGCGCTTCTTGCGTATACTTCTATATGTCTTATCGAAGTCTGAAGTGACCTCAACTGGTTTTCAATGCTGTCATATAAACTAGGTGTCTATAATATATAGATAGAGTGTCCCAAATTGATCTAGAAAGTCGGTTAAATGGACCGGAAATCGGACTAATCGGTTCTAACCAAAAACGAAAAAACATTTAAAAACAACCTTCCAAAATTATGAATTTTTGGAGAACCATTATAACTCCATTATTTTAGAGGATAATTTTCTGATTTGTTTTCAAAATTTCTCAAAAACCTGAATGGTTGGAGCCACAAAGTGCATAAAAACTGTGAATGTTACAAGATTTTATGAAGAGGAATAAAGTTTCGAAAAACACGAAGGTGTCAGACAAAAAAAAATAACCGATTCAGAATAAATAATTAAAAACTTCTTGAAATTTCTGTAACGTGACACTGAAGAACTTACCACTTACCCAAAGCAGATGCAGGCTTTTTTTCCATCAAAACACGAATCTTACTTAAATTCGCAACAAATTTTATTGAAATCCATGGTAACGTTTTTCAGATATTACAAAAAAAACAAATTATTTCCAAGAGTTTTGATCATCAATAGCAACGAAACCAGAATTTTTTTCTGAATGAGAGTTTGATCAATTCGTTTTCTTTTGAACCAAAGAACGTCGCAGTACCCATTTGATTATATTTGAAACTCTGTATAATTAAGTTTTGCGTCTAGAAAGCTCTAGAAGACCTATATACTTATACGTACGATCGCTACAGTAGCTCTTAAGTGTCTGTAGCAGGTACATAAAACTTACCGCTGCAGAACTCTTCACAGTCTCGACCCTCGAATTCTCGATGGTGCATCTTAAAGCCCCCAGTTTCTGAACGTTTTTCCCCAATTTTAAACCGTTTCGAAAAATCGAGAACGCCATTCTTGCAACTTGCAAGCCGCGCGCCGTAAACAATAATATGTGCAACGGTACCGGTCGAGAGCAACGGCCTAAGATCACAAAAGTCGCGGTCAATATGCCTAATAAATGTTGTATTTCTGAACTGCACAATCACGTGTAAACAATGGTTTTTACTTTATTAATAAACAATGCCTTTTCTATCAAAAACTGAACTCTGAAGCGCGATTAAAGCTTTTATGTCTCAAAGCTCGGTGTACTAGCAAGTAGGCACTGCGTTAGAAGCAACAGCTGCGGTCGAACTGAATACGAGAGCGGTGGTTGGTGGTACTTCTTTCCTTTCGTTTTGTAAAATGGAGAGGTTTTTAATATTATTTGTAACCCTGGGACGTCAAGATTTAATGAGTGGTACCGGGAAGGAGATAATCAGTAATCAAATGCGGGCAACAGAGAGTGGTACCACAAATGCTGTTTTAACTTTTTGGGCTACTGATACTCACAGCTGATAGTCTCATGTGTCTAAGAACCTTTTATTATGTATGTTAGCAGCTAAAAACAACAGTACTTCTGTATTATTATTATTATTATTATTATTATTAGACAACAGGCAACATCTTCGGTGCGGTGTAGAAAAATAATTAGGTACCGGAATGGTACCCAGCTCCAGCCGGCAACAATCTATTGGTCCCATTTCAGTTCATTGTGCCTGTTGTTTGTTTACCTCCGAAATTATACATTTTCTCTTTTTGTCGCGCCTATTTACGTAACATGATCAAGGACCTACGTGTTTTCATAGATACCTAGCGGTTGTTTATATTTACAGTGTATGATATCGAGTATTTACTCACTTTATGATTCCATTGTAAGGTCAAGCATACCCCAATAATTCCAAGTTTAAAGAGATATCATTCTATAAAAGATGTCCTGAGAGATCAGGTCCTGGAGAACAGGAGGCACAACTTTTGGTATCATAAAAACTTGAGCAATAAGTAGACTATCCTGGTGTCTTTCTTAGTACATTATTGTTTTTTAGTGAATATTTTAAGAGGAAGAGAGGACAGTTAACATTCACCATTTTATCCACAAATACTGAATATCATTTTTAATGAAACGTGCAAAAAATCGATTTTGCTAGACTCAAGGATATTTCATTAATTAATTGTTAATTTTAGATTACCAATCAATAGTTTAGCCACTACTAATTACGGACCAGTTCTAGTGTAAGTGGAGCTATCCGAGCAGTGTCCACTGAAAAGTATTTTTTCGTCTGTCGATTGTCAACGTCAACACCCATAACTGTCATTTGCCTATCGGAAATGAAACGTTTATTTCCATTCAGCGCTACCGAGCACTTTGTAAACAGTCGCGTCTAGAGCTTAGTAGACATCTTGCCGCTCTCATTTCGGTTTCGATCGATTCAACTCTCTGCTTGAACGCACCTATTCTATATGTTTATGAATTGATCAACAATTAATTATTATAAACAAATTTTGATTTTATTATTGTTTGAATTCACGTTTTAAAACAGACGCTTCGGTATTCATTAATTCCTAACCGGTTTATTCTATCTTCTCTGCAAAAAACAATAACGATCAAAAATGGGCGTAGATTTCGATATATTAGAGCACTGCAAAAAAGCCCGAACGGACCACGGTCCACCATACAGGTGCCCCATTGATAAATGCGACAGGAGCTACAAAACTGTTTGTGGACTTCAGTACCATTTGAAGGTAATGTTTCAAATGAATTCAGAGTTCGGCTTAACAAAACGGAAATGTTTTGTAGAGCTACAATCATGATAATCCAACACCACAAACGCCAGCCACACCATCCACCCCAAAGAACAAGAAAAGCAAAGGTCGCAAGAATCCCAAGTCTGCGGCAGCTACACCTGTAGTAGCTACTCAAGATCCGGAGCCTTTGACCTTCGAGGAGGCTCAAAAGATGGTTCAGTTCGAAGTTAATGGAGTTATTTGCAGGTAAGGATAATTGTTTTACTAATTCTTGTAAAGTGTTTAACTAGATTTAGATATATTAAGGTTCGGTATTTTGAATGCCAATCACAAACTTGATCAAGTAATCCGTCAAATGTTAACTGTTCAATTAAACTTCACCACTAAGTTGATGTTGCCATTTTTGATTTTAGAAATTAGTTGTTGGTTGTTTATTGCCGAATGCAAGTCCCTGAGTCTCGTTTTTTGCATTGCCCACATAAAAAAAATTCTGTTCCTGGAACCAACCAAGCAAATGTGAAAACAAGAATCAAGATTGTTGAATAGAATCATATTAAAAGGATTGTTCTGAAACTGTCATCTCGGCAAAGAGTTTTCTTAAATACATTTCATTTTTTATTTTAATTTTCTTTCTTGACCTTTTGATTCTTGCTTTTTTCTCATTTCTTTTAAACTTCTTTTCTTCCTCCTCCTGCATATTTTACTTTTTCTTTGGTCTTTGTTTTGAGTTTGAAGTTATAAATTATTCTGTGTTTGTTTTTTTGACTTTTGGATTGTTCGTGTTTCTTCTTTAAGATTTTAGTTCTCATCCTCCTTGAAAACAATAATATCAAATACTCCATGAAACAACTAATCTCCTCCTCCTCTTCTCCTGCTTTGCCCTCTGTCCTTCTCTAGTCCTTCCCTTCTTTTTTTTCAGACATTGCTATGTTAATGATGTTGGTTTTGTTGGCAATAATAGTATATTATAAACCAAGGTTGTGAAGTACATTATTATGACCTGAACGTCAAATTTTTTCCACTACTAGACTCAATAAATCTACAACAGAAAATTGTCTAAATTAGTAAGATAGCGTTCCGCATCCGGGCTTATTACTAAGAACAGGCGCGTCTTCAATCTATATGGAGGCTTCGTTACCGTGGAAACCGATAAACAAAATGGTATTTATGACGATATCACGGCGCCTAATGCTCCTGACAACTGACAGTTTTATTTACCGGTAAATAATCGGCCATAACGTTGTCATTATAGACTGCTTATGTTTAATTGTTTTATAAGCAAAACAAGAAAACCTACTTTACAGTCACTTTGCTGGCCTTTAACGGTTCGTATTAAAGCTAGTAGTGGAAGAATATTACTATTATTATTATTAAATGACAAAATGTCAAAAAATGACACTAGCAACCGACAGTTAAATATTTAGTGAGTGCCAATTAAAATTAATCAACATTTGATTATAAGTGATACCTGTTTTAGGTTAATCAGTGTTCAAATAATTTAATCAGAATTGAAAATATCCGCTCTTACAGTGTAACTTCTATAATCCAGACAATTAATGCATAGGGGTTGTTTGGATTACAAAGTGTGATAAAAGTTCCATAAAGGGCCAATTAAATGGACAAGTATGGTTTTAGCAATGGATATGAGTAGAGAAGGTCTCAAAACATGATATTATGAAAAATGATTTGGTGTTTGCTGAATTTAACATAAAAAAATTTAGCTTTTGAAAAAATTAGCTCCTTGTAAATATTCCATAATTATAGATTTTTCAGTCAAATTGTTCTATATAATTGAAAAGAACCCACTCTTCATATAATGGTTAGATCAGGTTATCTCTGGTTAGCTTAGGTTAGTTCAGGTGAGTGTCATTTTCATTTAGGTTATTTCAGGTTAGTTTGTATTGTATTGTATTCAATATAATATGTGTGCTTTGTGTCCTTTCTAATACGATGGACTTGCAGATAGCGGGTGTAGGACAATTAAACAGCTACTTCACAGTTGCGAATGCGCCAACGTTTCGATCTTTATTTAGATCTTTTTCAGGGCTTAATTCGGTTTGAGAAGCATGTCACCTAAGCTACATGTATGTCTTTTACCGGACATAACATAAAAACAATGATCAATCCACAAACACGCAACGACCACATGAGTTCAGGACAAAACGAAATATCAACCGCCAGGGACAAAATAAACGACATAATCGGTATAATAACGTGGTCGTTGCCTGTTTGTGGATTGATCATTGTTTTTATGTTATGTCCGGTAAAAGACGTACATGTAGCTTAGGTGACATGCTTCTCAAACCGAATTAAGCCCTGAAGAAGATCTAAATAAAGATCGAAATGTTGGCGCATTCGCAACTGTGAAGTAGCTGTTTAATTGTTCTACACCCGCTATCTGCAGTTCCATTGTATTCAATGTGAGTGGACTTGTACAGTCCTCCACTGCGACTTGCGGTCTATTGTAGCTCTCAAAGTGTTGCCAGCAAGGGGTGCCCCTGCTTGCTCCACTAATTGTCACCCGCTATACCCAGACCCTCAAAGAATCGATGAGTCTTTCAAGCGACCCTGCGTTTGTATCTTGAGGTTGAATGATCGTGAACAGAGAGTATTTCGATCTGGCAATAGCCAGGCAGTCACATAGGATGCCGTTAGTTCAGTTTCTGCTTTAGATTAATATGGCCTAGTGCAAAAAGTGGGCCTGTGAGGGTATGCTTTTACATAATTCTTTAGAGAAGTTATGGTTAGTTTAGGTTTGTTGAATTTTTGCTGCAGATTAGTTTGTGTTAATGCAAAAGTCGAAAGCGACCCGTTTTTTTGATATTATTATTAGGTCCGGTTAGTTCTGGTTATCTCTGGTTAGTGCAGTATTGTATTTCCAATGTAATCAATTTCTATTGAAGACCGGCTACATATTGTAACACTGATTGGGAAGTATTATAATAAAAGGTAAAAATGCTGACATTTTGACTGTATGTTCAGTCTTCCTCAAGGTAGGAAGTAAACAATGTGGAATTTTTGTGCCTTGTATGGCATTATGTAATGTCTTAGTTAGTGTTTCCAATAAAAAGAAAATAACTATTTTGCCTCATTTCCTACATTTGTATTAAAAAAAGTTTTACGATTTCACTACTTATAGTATGGCCTTTGTGTACTTTTAGCCCTGAGAAGACAAATTATCAGCTTTTCTTTTCTTAAACATGTTTAGTCCGATGTTTTCAGACTGCACCTGGAAGTCTCTTAATAACACTGCTAACACTTGCAATGACTATAACTTTTGCATTGTAGATGGAATATCAATGATCCGCTAGAGCTGACCACAAAAGAGAAAACGCCTCCTCCAGAGTCAACAAAAACTGATGGTGAAATTCAGAAACCAAACGCCCTGCCATAAAACACTAAGATGTCTGTTATTTGTAGCATCAGACACTGACCGGTCAATGCAAGCTCCAGCTCAACCTCCTCCTGAACCAGCGATTGAGCTGCCAAAGGCGAATTACAAAGAACTTGAGGATTACAATATATGCGATGCGCCACCCAGGCCAAACGCCTATATACGTTTTATTGAAAAAAGCACTGAGGAGTTGGATGGGGAAGTCGAGTATGATGTTGACGAGGAAGATACCGCCTGGCTGTCTATAATGAATGAAAAAAGGTTTATTTCACATTCAAAATTGTTATATATATTTTTTTAAATGTAGTTGTTATTGTAGGGAAGCTCAAGGACTTGCTCCAGTAAGTGTAGATTCATTGGAACTGCTTATGGATAGGCTGGAAAAAGAGTCGTTTTTTCAAGTAATAATGCATAAATTTAAAAATTAAGCAGGGGAATAAATTCATTAATTCTTTCAAACAGGCTGCAGTGAGTGGACACTCTAGTGGAGCAGTAGTGGACGAAGACGCAGTTTGCTGCATTTGCATGGACGGGGAGTGCCAGAACACAAACGTGATTTTGTTCTGTGATATGTGCAATTTGGCAGTTCACCAAGACTGCTACGGAGTGCCATACATTCCCGAAGGGCAGTGGTTGTGTAGAAGGTAGGATATTTGGATAATCTAGAAAATTTTAAATATAACCAATTAGGGATGCCGCGGGTATCCGGCCTACCCGCTAAAAACCGGGTACCCGGCATATAAGGCCGGGTACCCGATTTTGGCGGGTAGTGGGCCGGGTACCCGGCTTTTGTAAGGACTAAAATTATTTTAACCATATGTGAAAAAATAAATATATATTTAAAAGTAGTATCACTGGTAATGTATCTCGCACAAAATCAAAAAAAGAACTACCTACTAAACTTAAGTTCTACATAAACTAATAAAAAGCTACATAAAGAAAATCTAAGTTCCGGTGTAAATAAAGTCAATTAACAACTAATAATAAAAATCCAATAATGGCAAATTCTCATGAAGAAAAATCAAGTTTTCTCCCCTCTCAGAAGTAAGTCTGTTTCTTTTCTCTTCAAATACATTACCGGCTTCAGAAAACAGTCGTTCACTTGAAACTGATGTACCTGGCGCGGACAGAAATGTTTTGGTGGCCTCCGCTAAATGCGGAAAACAAGCATTATTTGCTTGCCACCACGAAAATGGAGAAGAATCTCTGGCAATTAATGGAATTTTCAGATATGTTTCCATTTCAGTTTGAAGTTTATCTTCTGCAACAGAAGAGCTTGTCTCAGACTTGGAGGCTGATTCTGATGCAATGTTAGAAAATATATCCCACAGTGATATTTTGGGTCTTTTAGGTGGATGCTCCTGTACCAGTGAACTTAGAGGTTTGTCATCATCAGAGATATCGCTGTACTCATTCGATTGAGAATTTTTTTCTGTAGAGCTTTGATTTTCATTGTTTTTTTTAATTTCCTCAATCTTTATGATATAATGGGTTAATTCTTTTTTGATTTTTTCTATTTTGGTATTGGTAAAAAATGCACATTTGAACCTAGGATCTAGTAAAGTTGCGAACGTATAATTAATATCATCCTCAATATCTATAAATCTATGATTTAGGCCATTTACCAGTGTCTCATGCATGGTTCCTACGCCGGCAACGTTTATTTCAGTAAGATATCTCTTCAATGATAAAGCCGTAGGCCGTAGGGATAACTTCTGATATAATAGATATTTCAGAACTAAAATGCCTTGTTGTCTGTTCAAAGGGTTTTAGCAATACAAGAACATTTTCTGTTAGCGACCATTGATTTTGGGAAAGAGATGTGATGGCATCATTTTCTGCAGCTAGAAGACTAAGAGGCCTTTTTTGGTCATAGAACCGTTCTAACATGTAATATGTGGAGTTCCACCTGGTTTGAACATCTTGAATCATCTTTTTTGCTGGCATGTTCAGTTCCTTTTGTATATCTTCAAGTTTCTTTCTAGATGGACTTGAATGATTTAAATGAGTCACAATGCTTCTGCATTTAGCAACCATATCCAATATTGCTCGCTGGGCTTTCATAGAATCAACTACAATTAGTTGAAGAGAATGTATAAAACAAGATTTATTCTTAATGTCCATATCTTTCGCAGCTCTTTTAATGTTGGCGCCACCATCACGAAGAAGAAGGTGTACTTGTTTACTAAGTATACCATTTTCGTCCAGTAATTTAGTTAAAATAATTTTAATGTTGTCTGCAGTGTGGCTACCATCAAAACCTCTTATATTCAAAACAGCACGTTTGAACTCAAATTCTGAATTTAGCCAATGTGCTGTAAGGCTTATAAAACTCTTGTTATTGACCCCTGAAGTCCACATATCGGTCGTAAGGGAAATTGCTTTAGCATTAGCCAGTAATTGTAATACTTTTTCCCGACACTTTTCGAATAGGCTAGGAATTACTTTCTCGCTGAAGTAGGTTCTTCCAGGCAATTGATATTGGGGTTCCAAAACACGAAGTAGCCTTTGAAAACCTGAAATAACAATTTTATCTATAAAAAATAAGACCGTACTTGATTAAAAACATATTTAAATATACAATACAGTCCAAAGTAACCAACAATTTCAGCTTGGGTTACCTAAGTATATGAATTGGTACTTGAACTGGCCCACAAGATAGCATTTCTGTCAGATATTAAATTAGTTTGACATCAATGCTATCCAAAGACCTGTTTCAAGTAACAGTCTTGGTTTAACTGACCCGAGTTTAAAAGCAGGACTTATAATCATGTACAATTTTTCCAATACTATCTTAGCGTAGTTAGTGCACTGACTTCAGTATCTAGCAATCCTATAATAACTTACTATTTTAAAAACTAATGTATTCGTACCTGTATCTGTCACTACCGTAAATGGTTGATTGTCTATAGCAATCATTTCCCCAATTGCCTTATGGATTTCCATTGATTTTGCGCTATCAATAGGCCATTTCTTTATCGTCATATAGGAATTAATGGACGTTTGTTTTAAAGTTAGAACAGTGCTCGGTGCAGTGTTGTGATGTTCACTGGTGGTCGGCAATAGTGTTGAATGTTTATATTTCAAATGGCTTCCACATACTAGATGTTGACGATTTTTTGCCACTTCCTCGAAAAATTTTCGCCTTGCAGTAGCCACATATTGCCTTGGATTCATCATCTTCGTCAACGGCAAAATGATCCCATACTTTACTGGCCATTTTTATTTTTGTAGTCGACGTCGCTTAAATTCGTAATTCTAATGAGTTCTCTTGAGACAACTCGACAACTGCTAACACCAAAAGAAGAAGAAATTGTGATGCATAATATAATTCAACCCGAGCAGTTGTTAACTATGGGAATCCCCGCATCCACCCACACCGTTGCCTGTAAAATCCAGGGTTGCAAATCTTTGCACTACATGCGTAGCCAATGTTGCCACTTAAACTCATATAAGTAACGTTTTAAAGTTTTACATTTCAAAACCGGAAGCGGGCCTTGCCGGGTACCCGCCGGTTCCAATATAGCCGGGTACCCGATTTGGCCGGTTCCAATATAGCCGGGTACCCGATTTGGCCGGTTCCTAAAAATCGCTACCCGCGGCATCTCTATAACCAATAATTGTTTCTGCAGATGTTTACAATCACCTAGTAGAGCGGTAGACTGTGTCTTATGCCCCAATCAAGGCGGAGCTTTTAAACAGACTGACAGAGGGACATGGGCTCATGTAGTTTGCGCCCTATGGATACCTGAAGTGCGCTTTGCCAATACAGTATTTTTAGAACCAATAGGTATGTGCCTTAAAACCTTTTTTACAAAAAAAATAATCATAAAAGGAGAGTTTTACAAGATTGTTTCTCTACTTAGATTCAATCGAAACAATTCCTGCTGCTCGCTGGCGGCTCAGCTGTTACGTATGCAAACAAAAAGGCGTCGGGGCCTGCATACAATGTCACAGAAATTCCTGCTATGCGGCGTTTCACGTCACTTGCGCTCAGCAGGCCGGTTTATACATGAGGATGGATGCTGTGAAGGTTTGTCGCATTCACTATTACAACTCTTAATAGAGCAAGTCATAATTTTTGTTCCAAAAACTAATCCTTTTCTTATTTCTTGAAAGTGAATTCATTTTATATTTTTATTTAAGTTTGATAACCACCGGTAACCGTGTTCTACTTCAATATTTCTACGGATATTACCCGATTTGTTTTTATCGTTTAATTAAATTTTAGGGAGGTGAGGTGGCTGGTCAACAAGTCCTGATTCAGAAAATAGCTTATTGCGACGTGCACGCTCCAAGCGAAGTCCAAGCTGACAAGGGCGATCACAAGAAGGAAGACGCCAGGAAAAAGATGATCCAAGCCCGGAAAGTTTTAGCGAAAAAGCGCACGTCCGCGCCGATCATACTAATTCCAACCATTCCTCCGGAAAGGATACAGGAAATTGCCTCCTTGGTGACGATAACCAAGAAGTCACAGTTCATTCAACGACTTATTGCGTATTGGACGCTGAAGCGGCAGTATCGGAATGGTGTTCCGTTGCTTAGAAGGTTGCAGAGTGCACAGGTAGGTAGTGCTTGTAACATAGGTGGCTCAATAACCATATTGTCGCCATAGACTATATATAGTTACTATAGATTCGTGTGACAGTTTTTAAGATTGACGTGTCTGGGTGTGTTGATGATGCAGACAGTTTTATATCAAAACGTCGGAATATCTATTGGGGAATCAAAATTGAGGAAAATGTTGTTGGGTTCTTAAGGTTGAGATATGGACACCGTTTTAAACATACAGGTTGCCAAATTTAAGGCCTTGTCTTGTATTTAACAATGTTTTACCTTCGCCATTTTATTCAGAAAAATTCTAGACTATTGACCTTTCTTGCTTTTTTTATTATGGTGGAACTCGAGACACACATCAACAACGTCGAAACTATTGAACTTTGTGGACAGCTAAAATATCTATTTAAAAATATAGAATGTTGTATCTCCGCCATTTCATTCAGAAAAACACTTGACTCTTGGCTTTTTTTGCTGCTTTAGTAGGGTAGAGCTCGAGATTTAAATACCACCCAAGTCGACATCATTGAGCTTTGTAGACTGCTACAATATTTATTTAACAATATAGAAAGTTCTACATTCGCCATTTTATTCAGAAAAAACCCTTGACTATTGGCTTTTTTTTTGCTGTTTTAGTAGGGTGGAACTCGAGATTTGGGTTGTCGTGAGGGCGAAGATTCACGATGTTTTGGCGACCGCGATTTTCGCCGCGATGGTCGTAGGCGCGGCGCACGCGTTGGCCTATCGATTTTGCTTGCCAGCTGCGCGTCATCTTCGGGAAGTAGCCCAAACGCGGTATTGATTATTTCAGAACGGGGCGTCCTCTGTGAGTGAGAGTGGAGAGGTATGCCGTGGGTCTGATGGATTTCTTCGGTGCAGCACATGGACCTACGGCAACTCGTCGCTAGGTGGCCCTAGTAGCATCGAAAGTCGATGGTATTTCGTTGTTAGGGGCATTTTTAACCCTCCAAATGATTCTCCACAGGGGCGCCAAGTTTGATATGGATTTTGTTTAAATTCTTCTACCTCCTGGACAGGTGTTTTTGCCAATTTTCGCAGGATTTCCTGGGCACGTTTTTTTATTGGTTCGTGGTGTTCAGCGATTGGCCGAGAGGCCTTATCAGTGGCAATTTTGGGATCTTAGGTGTAAAAAGAAAGAATTTGAGAAAGAGAACGAAAGAAAACGTGTGTGAGGTGGTAGCTGTGTGTAGAATGGGAATTTTGAAGTCCGTAGCAGGATAGTGGGTGTAGTGATCAGGCTTTAGGGATAGCGGAGAAATTGCGATTCTTGATTAGTATAAATATTGGTAATCGTAAAAGGTCTTTCCGTTATTATTTGGGAGAGCGAGCCGTTTGAGGAAAAGAAGAAGACCAAGATTTGAGTTCCTTTGCCTCCAGCTTCGGCTGCTGATGGCCATTTCAATTTTAGTTGGTTCTGCAATTTTTTCCTCAAAAGCCCTGCCGCCACCATTTATGGACCTTTAGTTATTGAGTGGAGTGAAGGTAAGATCGAAGCCTTTTAATAGAGTGCCGTTTATAGCCGCCGTTCAACTACCCCCCAGCGGTCCCCGCAGCTTTCACCAGCCGTTTTTGTTTTTTTTTTTTCTTTTATCCTTGTTTGTATGTACCCTTGAGTAATTTTTTTTTCGGGATTAGTAATCTAGATAGGAGTTGTTGCTGGGGCCCTTGAGAATTAATTGAATATACCTTGCGGAAATCTTACTGTATTCTAGTTATATTTATTGTAGATTATTGTTACTGCGAACGGTCACGTTCAGGCCAATTTGTGGCCCAAGGTCGAAGGGTATTTAGTTTTTTTTTTATTTTGGATTTGGCTTAGGTCAAGATTAAATTTTAACTGACGCAAGGGGGAGAGAGTTTTTGGGTTATTTCAGGTTAGCGTTCGCCTGTGTACCACTGTCGGTGTGGTCGGTTTTTTTTTTTTGTGCAAAATAGATCGTTTTATTGTTAAATTTTTTTAAATTGATTAGCCGCTATTGCTGCCATCGTGTTGTGCCTCCGCTGGTTCGGTAATGCGTAGATCTCATTACATTTAACTTCACTTCGTCTCGTTCCGTGGTGCTTCCAATTGAGTATTGAGTGCTGCCGTCCTCCGTTTTACCATTTTATAGTCGCAAATAGCCTTTGCGTTTGCTTGTTACGCGGAACACAGGAACTGATTAAATTTATTAACTTTCTGATATATTTCGCTGCCAAATGACGTCGGATTGTTGTTTCTGATGCGTTTAATATCGGGTTTATTTTCAGTTTTGATATATATATATATATATTTTTTTTCTCAGGTAATACATACTTTTACTTATTAATTTATCTTTAAGCCCTTCAGGCACGACTGCAACGGTGCTGCGATTCATGAGAAATTGCTCGCCAACCCCCAGGCTAACTGCCGTACAGCATTCGTGTTCACACTCCATACTTGGTCGCCTGCTTATACATTACAGGTTGGTCAACGTGGATTGAACAGACAAGCGCCCATACAACCCTTTATGCCATCCTGTTGTATTGATACTGTACTTAATAGTTAATACATCTAATTTCAATTAATTTTTCTTCTTTAGTTACGTTGAACTGTTTTGATTTGGTCAGTTTCTGTGTAAATTAATGTTGCGCGTTTGAGCGGCAGTAATCCGTATTAAGGAGTAGTAGGAAGTCTTACATTTTTTTTTTCTTTTGCGGCACTGAATTTGGTTGTTCCTCTGAACGGACGAACTTCATCGTTGTCCGTAATCGATTAAACGGTCTGGCATCCCGATCAACTTTATTTATTTACTAGCGTTGCTTCCGAACCGGTGGTGGCAGATTGGTGGTAATAGTCTGAGTGGGCGTGTTGGAGTGGACACGGTCCGCGGGTTTGTAGCGAGGATTCCGTTGTTCGCTGTAGTGGCCACCGGGCTACAGCCGCCTGTCTAATTGTTCCTTGTACTTGTTGACCGCGACAACGAGATGAGCGTCCCGCGGCGTAATCCGCCTCGTCAGACAACACGCGAAAATCCCACGAATCCTACAGCGGACACACCGACGCACGGCGACCGTGGGCACAGCCGGTGGAATACCGCCGGGGCGGCCGCTTTGCGCCCGATCGGTCCGCCAAATAGTCCGGAAGTTTGTTCCGACGGTTCGCGACCGATGGGCGGAAGCGACGCGCCGCCGCGACAGGGTACCACCAAAGTCGACATTATTGAGCTTTGTAGACTGCTGAAATATCTATTTATCAATATAGAATTTTGCGCCTTTGCCATTTTTTCCAGAAAAACACTTGACTATTAGTTTTTGCTGTTTTAGTAGGGTAGAACTCGATATTTAAATACCACCAAAGTCGACATTATTGACCTTTTTAGCTTTTTTGCTGTTTTTACTAGGGTGGAACTTGAGACTGAAATAAAAGAACGTCAACACTGTTGAGTTTTGTAGACAGCTAAAATGTCTATTTAACTATAGAGAATGTTTTACTTTCTCCATTTTATTCTGAAAAACACTAGACTATTGACTTTTTTTTGCTCTTTTATTATGTTGGAACTCGAGACTCAAATACTACCAAGGTCGACACTATTGAGCTTTGTAAACAGTTAAAATTTATCGTTAACAATAGATAATTTTTTTCCTTCGCCATTTTATTCAGAAACCACTTGACTATTGGCTTTTTCTTCTGTTTTCACTAAACCGTAATTTCAGACTTCAATATCACCAAAGTCGACACTATTGCGCTTTCTAGACGACTAAAATATCTATTTAACGATATAGAATGTTTTACCTTATTTTTTTATTCAGAAAAACACTTGACTATTGGTTTTTTTCGACGTTTTCACTAGGGCGGAACTCGAGACTCAAATACCAGCAACGTTGACACTATTGAGCTTTGTAGACAGCTAAAATATTGGCAGTGTCTGCGTCAAGATCTGGAAAGGGCCAGGTGAGTAAAAAGCATATTATGCTTATTTCGAAAGAATCTGTGTGTCAAATTTGTCTGTGAGTTTAATTTGACGCAGAGTTTACAACCAAACTTTTGTTGCGTAGAATGACGAATGATACTTTAGGGCGACGTCACATACAGCGGAATTTGGTTAAATGCGGAACGGAGCGTAATTTGACAGTTGAATTTAAACCAATCAGATAAAAGCTAAAATAGGAATTGACATTATTGACACTTCTGCTCCGTTCCGTTCCGCTGTATGTGACGGCGGCCTTAGTTATGAATCAGCTAAATGAGTAATTCTGGACTGTTTAATTTTTGCCTTTAGGTTGTTGTGCGAATTGGTTAGAAAGCGCGAAAAAATGAAACTCGAGTACACCAGAGTTTGCGAAAAAGTCCTTCATGTTAAATTAAAGCCCTTAGAAGCCAGTTTAGGAAAGGTTTTAGATCTCATAGAAGCGAAGGATACAAATGAAATATTTACAGAACCTGTGGATTTAGACGAAGTAAGACCAAACTTTCTTATAAAGCTTGTAGAACAATTAGATTTTGTTTAGGTGCCCGACTACACGACTGTAGTTACTGATCCCATGGACTTGAGCACCATGAGGCAGAAGTTGAAAGACGGACTGTATCCAGACTTAGCCTCAATGGAAAAAGACTTTAATTTGATGATCTCCAATTGTTTGGCTTATAACAACAAGGATACAGTGTTTTATAAAGCGGGCATTAAAGTTAGTGTTTTTATTTTTACCAGTAACTTTTATTGGCTACATTTGTTTTTTAACAGATGCGTGATCAATGTGGAGCCATTTTCCGACAAGCCAAAAAGGAGTTGGAGGCCGCGGGATTGATGAAAGGAGAAAAGGATACCAGGAAATCTCAACAAGGGGCTGGGACTGAGGAAGCCTTAGCGTCAGATATCGATAAGGCATTGGAAAGTTTACAGGTAAAATTACGCAAGATTTGAAAAAGCACAGTTCCCGTGTTGATGTACGTGCTGATTTCACGTGCTTTCTGTTTCAGGGAAAAACTGGGCCGGAAGTAATAACTAAATTGGAGGAGTTAATGGCGAAAAGTCAAACTTTAAAACATGGACTCGCTCGGGCCAAACGCGTCAAAGCCGTTCGAAGTGAGCTCAATAAAGCCAAGCGAAATTCTAGATCTGCAAAAGATGCGGAACAAGGTAGGACAGAAATTGAACTGAAGCGCGCATATGAGAATTCATAAAAACGGGAATTTATGACATTGTTCAGTTCAGCTCTACTGCGACATGAGTCAGTGATAGTTTTCACGGTTTACAGAGAAAATCGAGACAGAGTCGCAGCCGACCGAAAGCCAAGAATCGGAAGTAGATCACACCGATCCGACAGACGCAGTTTCGCAAACGAATAGTGAAAATGAGGATCTGGATGGCGCTAAAACGAACGAAGGTGAGTTTCAAAAATGCGATTTTGTTCATGTCTAAGCAAACGTTTAAAACGTGGATTTGCTCAAGTTGATTTTGCAGCGAACAAATCTCCTTGGGCTTCTAGGGGCCCTTAGTTAGACGTCTTGCCCAACGAGCGTAATATCAACGAAAACGGTACTTTTAGTCCTACCGGATGAGCTGCAAAAAGTTATATGTTACACATTTTTTGGCATTATGGCTGTATTTTTTTACATTTTATTCTGTATATTCTACATATTTGCAGCAAAAATGAAATAGATGCTGCAGCAATGATGAAATAATTCGTAGAGGTAGCACACATGTGGGCCCTCGATGTGGTCAAAAATCAGGGTCCTAGTTTGAGAATTTGACGAATGTTTAAACTTTATATTTGAATTGGCCACTTTGAGGTCCATTTGTGCCGAACCTATATACCCCAGCGTATTCTTTTCTATCTCGGCGGATACCTTGAATTTTTTTCTATTCGCCGCATCTAGAGACCACTTTTTCGCTGGGATAGCGGGAAATCGTCCCAATTAAATTTTGAAGCGACAAATACAGGTTTTTGCAAATTTTGCCCACCATTCGGCTCAAAAAGCCGGTGTTTTCTAAAAGCGCTTTCGGGTGACCGCTCTAGACTATTCTGAGAGTATTTCCATCCTTATATTCTTATTGAGAAAACAAAGGATGGTACTAAAGTTTTTGGTAGTTCCCAAAATTGCCGCCACCGTCTTCGGGTAAACTGTGCGCTGCGATCGCAATTTTCATCGCCTGAAATTTCTCATTTAACAGATCAAATTTTAAACACTTAGACCAAGGAAAAGAGGAGGAAAAATGTGAAAAAAGGACGGCAGGTGAAAATTTGAATATTTCTAGGACGACTGTTCTCAATATGCCCGATTCTTGAGCCCGTCTTGCAAAGCCTGGACAATTTAAAAATTTCATGTCAGGCGATACGTCATTTCATAGATTCTAGTCGTTCCGCGACGATAAATTCGCTGCTTTACGGCTGAATACGTACAAACCGCGACGATAAATTCGCAGTCACGATTTTCCCATAAGAAAAATTATATTTAGGGTACTTGGTAGGTACCTACGAAGGTACCATGATTTGTGGTGTAGATATAATCACAGACAGGTGATAAATTTTAAATATGCAGGGATTTGATTTTCAAGCGACATCTTTTATAGTTTTAGCTAGAGAAGCTAGAGAATAGAAGTTTCGGAGAAATTGAGCCATTTGGAATATCTGACTAGATGTATATAGATAATATAGACAATGGACTTGGGATAGATAGGGTGTTGAAAATGCTTTAGATCGTATAGGGTGTGCCAAAAAAATGCTATATCATGCAATTTTAGATTTTTTGCGTGTACATTTAGTACACACATGCATCTAAATCTATATACGAGTATAGATGATATTTATATATTTAAAAATGTGTTTTATTACGCAGTAGCGTCTTCGGTCGGAGTAAATAGAAGATCCACCTACCTCTTCGGCAAAAAAGCCCCGGCATCGGCTAAGAAAGAAGATGACAAGGGACAGGAGTCTGAAGCGTGTGCAGCAACTCCTTCAGTTAGGTAGGATTACAAATATTTTCCACATTAATAATCACACTCTAAACAAGTCGGTGCCGATGGCCTTTTGTGAAAAACATGTTTTATCATCAATATAGTTCTCGTTTTTAGAAAGAACAGAGGTAGCCGTGGAAGACGTTCGCAAGCTGCAGGTAAAGTACCCAAAACGATGGACCCAAGCAACCTGACCAAGGATACAGACATTCCAGACAGTTTCAAGGTAAGTCTGTTTTCTTTAATCTAACCAATTATGAACGTTCAATGACGCTGAACATATCGTTTACAATGAGGCAATGTTTTGACTACATATTTAGCCCTCTATCGTGGGCATGTTTGCCATTCTTCATGGCTCAGTAATTGTTGTAAGGTGCATGGCTAAAATAATGTTGAAAATATTGGGTTAGTAGATTGCGTCCAGAATGTTGTAAAGTGGTCTTGCAGTGTAGCGGGCTTGGGACAGGGTAGAATGAAACACCTTTATTATTTCAAATCGCCGATGTTTCGACCATATATTTGGTCTTTTTCAAGGCTATAAAAAAACACATATCCAGAAGATCAGCCAAAACTTTTTCACGAAGTATGGGACTGGTTACAAATTAAAGGGAACCTTTATATAAGTGGTGACGAGACTCATACACATATAATTTAAACACTTAAAAAGCCTCCAAAACTCATTTTGCATCATTATGCATCACATTAAGATCATATATTACAAACACGGATTGACGGTAAAACACAATATTGAAATTGGAAAATGATTAAATTGACAATGATTTTGTGGTTCCACCCATCAAAATCACATTGGAATCACACATGTTACAAACACGGATTGGCGGTAAACAACAACGTTAAAATTAAAATATTAAAATGATTAAAATGGCAATGATTTATGGTTCCACCCAGCAAAAATTAAAATTAAAAAAAAACTCTTACAAGAAACAAGAACACTGAACTATAACAAACATAAGGAAAGGCGTACCTGTTTGGACCTAAAGGGCTTTGTGTGAAAGTTTGGATAATTCGTATTCATGACACATGTACAATTTTTGCGATATTATTATCGATATACGGCCGACCAGGACAAATAACGGATAACGATCGACAAGCAAATTGGTACTGAAACCAGCGATGCATCAGCGAGGCATTTATTTACATTCTTTTTTCTCCTTAGATAGGGAGTCACGCTGATTGTTGGTTTTTGTGGAGATTTATAAAATAGTTTTAATGAATGTTCAACCCCTCGGTGTCCATTCTGTTGATGACGGTGTTCTTCAAGGGGATGTAAATCATCTCACTTAAACATCGCTTGTGGTAATTGTTTTCCCTATCCAAGATTTTAACGTTTTTAAATTCGAAATTATGGCCTGTGGGGAAGTGATGATGGGCTAGGGCAGTCATTTAATTTTTTTGGCGGTTTGACTCATTACAGTCGTATTGCCGCTTTGTGGTATTACCGCTTTGTGATGCCCACATAGCATTTATCTCAATTAAAACACGGCACCCTATAAACCACATTAGACACATATTGCAACGGGGTTTAGTCTTTTAGCTTGGATAACAAACATCCGACGGTGTGTAAGTTGTATAACGCTAGTCCGCATTCTGCAGTCTTTTGACTGAAGCATTTCTGTATTTTGCAATACAGATCAGGAATAAATGGAAATTTAAAATACCTTAATGTGGGATCCCGAGAACTGTTGCCCAGTGTACAGTATTCAGTCTAGTGTAAAATTCGTTAAAAACTCTGTTCACCAAACTAGAGCGGTAGTTATTACTTCTGAGAATAGTAGTAGTTTGGTTTTTTTTTTTTTTGTGGAATGTAGGGCTGCCAAGAGAAAAGGATCTGTAAATTAGCTTCTATTTCATTCTACCCTGTCCCAAACCCGTTACACTGCAAGACCAAGTTGAAAATATTCTTTTCGTGCAGTTTATTGTGCAATATCGGAAACATTCAACTCAGCGTCGTTTTATTGCTTTACCTAGTCATAGGGGGTGGGCATTGACCTTCAAACTAGATAGACTCAGTGAGTCAATCGTAAATTGTCAGGTATGTTTACTTCCAACAGAGGGCGCGCGTCGCGTGGGGAATAAAAAAATGGCCGCCGCGTCGGGTAATCGGTGAAAACATGATACATGCACTTACCTGTGATACGAAACATGTCTGTCCCACTTTCATAAGTCTTACATATGCCACAATATCTCACCATAATGAAACAGCAAAAAATCGCACAAAACGTTCGCAAGCACTGTCTCAACTTCAAACATAAAGGAAACACGTTTTGACGTTTTGTGGTTGACATCAC
The DNA here is from genome assembly GCA_951812265.1 of Taphrorychus bicolor. Lineage (NCBI taxonomy): Eukaryota > Metazoa > Arthropoda > Insecta > Coleoptera > Curculionidae > Taphrorychus > Taphrorychus bicolor. Next base: position 1,711,384 of record OX638306.1, on the reverse strand, counting down.
TTCAATGAAGTTGACACACACATTGAATTGACAGCACTGTTGCCAATTTGTCAATTAAGAAGATTTTGTGCCCATGTTTTGATCTTGCTATCTATTTTGATATGGGTTGTGTAGTTGGACCCTGAGAGCGGGCAACATCGCACCGAACCCTTAGAAATTATGCCAGACAAAATTTTGTTAATAAAGGACCCTAGTTAATTCTTCCTCTGTGGAAGGATCGGAACTAACTTCCGATATTCAACAATTAACTGCAGGAAATCATTTTTATATAGTGATAAAAGTATAGATGTTTAAGTAGCATTTCTCAAAAGCCCATATCCAGATTTACAGGGCGGGAAGGCAAACAACCGACGAGGAAAAAAGTGACAGCGACAACTCGTTGTCGACCTGCTACTCGCACGACCCGAGCGAAATCTCGAGCGACGAGGACAGCGACGCGGCAGTAGAGGGCGGCATCGACAAAGTCCTACAACCCCTGCAGCTGGTTTGGGCCAAGTGTCGGGGATACCCCTGGTATCCCGCACTGATCATCGATCCGAAAATACCAAAAGGTAAATAGCTATTTTAATAATATATATTATATGAAAACTAACGTTATGTTATGTTATAATAAGAGTATATAAAATAAGGGAGAATCATCTTGTGTTCACTAGTCTAGTAGTCGTTATGGTAATGACGTGCATTTGGGCTTTTGACTTCTTTGAAGTCCGTGTTTGTGTTCGAATCCATTATAGCCTTGATCAAAGGTATCCAGACGTAAAATATGGCGAACCAAAAAGCGGCAATCACGGCGCCAAAGTAGATTATATGCCATAGGTATAACTCACATTTATTGTTGTCGTTCGTTGTGGTTGTACGTGATGACGAGAAGTTATTGGTTTGAGTGTAATCATCCATTAAGATAGTGTTCATATTTATTCCGGATCCAGCGATGTCTTCGTCGAAGTTAATATTTTTGTCGAGAAGACCGTCAGTTTCGTCAGATTTGAGACTTACAAATCCTTGCAGATCTTTGTGTGTTGAACGGTTATCTTTGAAGATATGGAAACATTATTTAAACATTTTAAATTTTAGAAAAACTTACGAAGTTTTATATTCAGTTCGGCCAAAGAGTTTTCCGAACTGAGTTGCCTCCTAAACAACCCACGAGTCTGCCTCTCCACCTCGTACCGTATCAACTCCTCCATTTGCTTCTTTGTGGCAATACTATCCAGATTCTCGTTAATCATTTTGTCCATTTCCGTGTTTACGCACTTTAGTACTACTAGTGCTTAGAGAACAGTTACACTCACAAATATATCGGTTGTGGTTTAGATAGTCCACTGGAATAAAAATTGCATCGCTTGGTTCTTGGTTACTATTAAATGATAAACTAGGCCTTATCAATAATGGTGAATGTGTAACGTTAGAATTTTTGCGTCTGACACCAAATCGTAATGAGCATTATCATTTTTGTTGTTTTACGATCAATTGTAAATTTAACGACTTCGGATAATAGCAATTTAATCATCATTAAAGGTGAGCTTATCGATGTTTTTAATCGTTTATGTGTTAATCTAGTGATAAATGAGGGGTCTTGTGGTGTTAGGAGATCCTTAGGTTTTAGTTTCTAATTTTAAGTGAGTGAGACATTACTGTTTGTTTATAAATAAATAGAGGTATGTAGGTGATGCAAACAAAAAAAATTAATCATATAATGGGAAAATATTAGTTCAAAGTTGGCTTCTTTTTTTGGTAATTCTTCGGATAAAGAGTCAGCACGCACTAGTCCAAAAGAATTGTCTCCTTTCAAAGTTATCGTTGAGAGAAAATATTTCTAATAATCTTGTGGCCTTTTGGAAAACTATTTTGATGGGCTAAAGTCGAAGTATCCCACTATAATAGTTATTTGTGTATTAAGGGATATTTTGTCGCTCGATGAGAAAGGTTGCGTCGCGCGGATAGTTACTCGACAGTCGAGAGCGACAAAAACGAATTACACATATAATTTTTTTCTACAAATCATGCAAATAGAATACTCATGATACATCAGTAATAATTTTAATTGACCATGTCAAATATTTGAAAAGTCAACCAACAAACACAGCAACCCAACAACTAGATACCAGTCATTAGGTTTATATGAAGGCTCGTACGCGTGCGCAAAAACGACTTTGTCGCTCGCCGCGCGACTAAGTAGCACCTCACTAATCAGTCGCCTTTTTGTGCCTTTTTGTGCTTTGATTTGGGAAGTGCAAAATGCTATTTTACGCTTGATTGTAGAAAAAATAGTTTTGTTCCTATGTAATGTTTTTTACTGCTTTTATTATGTGGGTTAAATAAAACAGTACTTTTAAAAAACCTACTATATTAATCAAAAACAGCTCACCAGAAAGTAGGTTTGCCAGGATACATCTTTTATGTACTTCCATTCACAAAAATCATCTTTTGCTTCTTCTCCGGTTTTTATCTCTCCCCGGCCTGCTACCGGCAGTCTTCTCTGGTGCACGCTCTTTCACGTTAATTGACGTACATTTAGACAAAACGTGGACAAACATAAGGGAACCGTGCTTAGCAGTGTGTTTTTAATTTAAAAGCAGTGTGCATTGAATTTTTAATTTTTAATTTGTTTAGTGAGATGTGTTTGAGTTATTTTTATGGCGTCGTCGTTAGTGTGTTGTTTAATTTTTTAGCCTTGAAAAAGACGTAAAATAAACGTCGAAACGTCGGCAATTTCTGCGGAAGCGTAGAAGCTTTATTTTGAGTCCTCTTCCCGCTACCTTTCTCTTGGAGATTAAAATATTGAGGACGCTACACCTAAACCACAACACTTTTTATGCTTCATTTTGCACTTGTATTTTTTTTTGGTAGGTTGACACTGTTGACAGCTCAGCCTTAAAAATGACGTAAAGCCATTCGCCCCTGGCGGCAATTTATTTATAAACCATTCACTTATTATTGCCATCAAGCAGCCATTGGAAATCTGACTTTGACATTTTTATCGTATCTTCTCGAAAAAATATAAGTATGAAAAAAATGAAGATTTCAAAGGAACGAGATGCCAAAATTAAGTGAATGAGGTTATACTGTGTATGTACTGGCTATAGCCATCAGTTTTCAACTTTCCTCAGTTTTGATTCTACTATAAAGAACATTAGGAAACATTACATATTTTAAACCCACAGTATGAACATCTAAGATTTTGTGTTGTTGACTTGCAATGCCTCTATTGGGTGGCACATTATGGCGTATGTTAAAACACATGTTTCTTTCAGAGAAGAGAAAGCTAAAGGTTACATACAAAGCAGTGAAGAATTGTTATAGCTAGGAAAGGGAAAACTGGAACCTTCGCCATTTTGTTCAGAAATATATATTTTTACCGTTCATGTATCTGATCCAATGGGGTGCTGAAATCGCGAGTATTCTTTTCCTTGAAGTTAGCTCTTACTAAAGGTCGAAACGTTGACAGTTTCATAACTGCAAAGTAGCTATTTATCCAGCAAAAATTGTTCTAAAATCCAATCCAACTAGACTGGAATTTACTCTTATTGCGTCGATCGGAGTTGACCACGACCGCCACCGCCAATGAAAATATTATGTTATATGTTTCTTTAAGAGAAGACAAAATAAAGTCAAAAGCTACATACAAAACAATAAAGTACGAAGGCGTAGAAGGGCCAACACGATTTTTTTTCTTAAATTCCGAGTTCAAAGTCGGAATTTAGTTAAGTTCCGAGTTCAAAGTCGGAATTTAGTTAAATTCCGAGTTCAAAGTCGGAATTTAGTTAAATTCCGAGTTTAAAGTCGGAATTTAGTTAAATTCCGAGTTCAAAGTCGGAATTTAGTTAAATTCCGAGTTTAAAGTCGGAATTTAGCTAAATTCCGAGTTTAAAGTCGGAATTTAGTTAAATTCCGAGTTCAAAGTCGGAATTTAGTTAAATTCCGAGTTTAAAGTCGGAATTTAGTTACATATTATTCACAAATCAGTGGCGTAGACGCAAGAACAATGTTGTACAAGAACGGCAAAAAAATGTTTAAAAGACGGATTAATATTTTGTTAACTACGACTTTATGGTGGGTGTCCTAACTTTAAGACTCCTCTAGTGATTACATTTAAGAGCTGTGATCGATATCTCGGGACGTTTTTTGCGGTTTTTTGTTTTTTTTGTCGACAAGAAGAGTTACGGGACGTTTACAAAAAGTTTTGCACCTTTCTATAAATTACAGTGTTTTGCGGGAATACCCGCGCCAATAAAATTATAGACTTTAAAAGTTCATTGATTTGAAAATCATTGGCGAATGTTGACAGTTAATACTGACAAACAAATAAAAGTGTAGAGATAATAAAATAAAAAAGTAAACTGCTAACAAAAAAGATCGATACGACCTAATTTTTGGCAATTTTCAAGGCGTTTTATCTCAGAAATCATTTATGATAAATTCATAGTTTAAAAAGGCTCTGAAAGAACTTTTCTTCTAGAACTAACTATCTGAACCAATCTTTAACTAAACCAGTTTTATCATTGTGATACGGCGCAAAAATGTAAAATTTGAACTGATTGCATTATTTGATATCTACGGTAAATCTTAACTTTTCAACTTTGTCATGTCAGTTTATAGTCTTGGTAGATATCTCGGGTCATGTTCGGCGGTTTTTGTTTTTATGCTCGAGATAAAGTTACAGGGTATTTTGAAAAAGTTTGAAGTATTTTTATTTTTTGTTCGGTATAGCAGTGTAGGTCACCCGATTTTAATGATATAAACTAAATTTAAAAGCTCATTAAGTACAAAATTAGTGACGTAGAACTCTAGTTCATAAAGATTGCTTCGGATGTTTTCGCAAAACTTTAATATTACTTCTGTGACATCATTACTGTTAATGATTTCCCAGCTCCTTTGCTGTAACTTCAAAAATGTACTATTAACTTAAGTGAAGTGTTATTTAATAGGTTTGCTAAATATCGGAACGGTTTTGGGGATGTTTGTTTTGTGGTCTCGAATAAGATACGAGTGCAATTCAAAAATTTAATGAGGTAAACTAAATCTACGAATTTATGTACTTAATAATGTGTGGGCCCACCGAAAACTCGCATTACCTCAGCCGCCCTTCTTGGCATGGTCTCCACCAAATTTCTGATAAACTCCTGGGGAATGGCTTCCCATTCCTCCCTAAGTGCCACTACGAATTCATCCAAGTTTTGAAATTCTTGCTCTCTTTCTTTCAGTTTTAGTTTCATTCTGCTCATCACTTTATAACATTCATATCGGGCGACCTAGCAGGCCAATTCATGCCATCGATGCTATTCTCTCTCAGAACTTCATTAACAATTTGAGCCCGGTGTGACCATGCATTATCGTAAACTAAGATAAAACCATCTCCAAAGTTCTGAGCGAAGGGAATAACAATTTCATTCATACACAATTATCGATATCTAACTGCGTTCAGGTTAGTTCAGGTTAAAATTAAAACCAATCAAAACCACTAAGTCAGTCTTTCCATTTCCCATTACGCCTCCCCATACGCTGACACTTTCACCCCCAAATGGCACTCTGGGTTCTATATCATCTTGCAGGTTTCGTTCATTCTGGCCTCTCAACACTAAAATACGTCCATTTGATGCATACAACAAAAATCTACATTCATTTGTAAAAATGCAATTATTGTTCCACTCTGCCATTCCCCAGTGCAAATGTTCTTCTACCCAACGCCAATCAAATGGAGTGAGTTCAACTTTAAAGCTTTATACCGTATTACATTTGTAACACTTTAATCTCAGTTAAGGTATCTTAGAATATTCAAAAAGTGCTCAGGGAAAAGTATCAGGTTAGGAACAAAAAGTGCTACAAAACCGGCCGGTAAAGTGAGTTCGGGGCGCCACCAATTTTAATCAATTAAATTGGAAAAATCCTACGCTGTTAGGTAGCTGATCAGTTCCCTTTAGCCTCTTCCAAAATACCCATAGTACTTGCAAACAAAAATAAAACTAACAAGTTTAATTTATGTCCTATAATATCAAAGAACGAAATCAATGTTGTACAATATGATGATTGTACTTCAAGTTAATGAGTGAAAGATTTTCCTTAATTCTACTTATCACAATTGTCTGGAAAATATTCCCCTAGTGGTGATCACCATGCGTAACAATAAAAAAAAACAGGTTAACTTAAATACTACTACTTAGCTTGACACGACGCTATTACAGATGGTCACAAAGGCTAGACGCCTTAGGTCCAAAACAACGCAAAAGGTAGTGGCTATTGGCCCTCCAAAAATTATGGTGGTAGCTGTCTGCCTCTTACACACAATAGTGGTGGTTTTCGAACAATAAGGTGGTGATTAACCTTCAGAAACAATAATGGTGCCTGGTAGCCCCTTGGAAACACTAAAGTGGCTGTTGGCCTCCTTGGAAAGACTAAAGGTGGCGGTAGGCCCCCTTGGAACACCCTCGTCCACGAGGGTTTCCAAAAACAGAACAAAATAAACACGTGGTGTGGCTGCTTTCAGCCCTCACATTAACCTTGCTGACACGTGGTACATTGGCTTATGTGGCCCTGGATCGTAGTATAGGTTGACAAATGCTTTGCTTGTAGGCCCAAACTCTCTTGCTGCACAATCCCGAAATTCGGTTCAACTTCCCTCATCCAAAAATGTCCCAAAAACTGGTCGAGTGACCACAAAACTAACACCAACTAAGGGAAGTTGAAATACTACTACAAATCGACTAAATCCCACGTAGTGGTTTACACTTTTACGTCGAAATGAGTAGCAGCGAAGAGATGAGTCTTGTCTTCCACGTGTCTTGATCCAGAAAAGAAAGATCTTCACCGATATTCCGATTTTCAATAGATAAAAGGTGGAGGAGGGGACAAGATATTGGTCGAGAGCGCCAGCGCGCAACGAACAATTGACGAATGACAACTCTCATTGTCATCGAAAGGCGTTTTAGGACGACACCCAAAATACTTGCTCTCGCTACCCTTTTTACTCCTCAGGAAATAAGCAAAATGTACCACTTAAAGTTTGTCCCATATGTTTTCCATTTCATCTAGTGATATTATCATAAAATAACGTTTGACTTACGAACAGCTAACAAAGTTTTAGTTGCAAGCAAAGAATTTGCAAAGTCCTCTCAAACATGGCGGACTTCCGGCCAAGAAACCAAAGCACTTAGGTGGATAGGCAGTCACCTCCATATCTACATACTTCACCCAACAAATCCGTCAATATATCAGTCAATTAATGCGACATTTGAAATAAGTCAGTTGTTTATTTATTTTCCAAGTTTTGAGGTTATAATTTCCCACACTTAATAAAATCTGTGGCCTCCCTTATTGAAACAAAGGCAAGGAAAATGGGCGCAACTCACTGCCAGCATAGTCCTGAGACCCCTGACAAGACAAAACGTGAACCCTATCCATCTTCCACAGGTTAGCAAAAAAAAGGTAAATAAACAACCTCAAATCTTAACACTCGAGTAGGACAACAAACGTTTCAGCCCCAAATAGACGACAAATATCCGCATTTGCATGACTAATTCTAGCGACAGTTTTCAACCGTTACACATTGATAAAACTGGTTTAATTAAAGATTGCCCAAGGTAGTTAGTTCTAGAAGAAACGTTCCTTCAGAGCTTTTTTAAACTATGAATTTATCATAAGTGGTTTCTGAGATAAAACGCTTTCAAAATTACGAAAAATTATGTCGTATCGACTTTTATGTTAGCAGTTTTCTCTTTTATTTTATTATCTCTACAATTTTTTTTTCATTATTAACTATCAATATACGCCAATGATTTTAAAATCAATTAACTTTTAAAGCCTATGTGTTTTATTGGCGCGGGTATTCCCGCAAAAAACGTTCCGAGATATCGATCATAGCTCTTAAAAGTAATCACAATAGGAGTCTTAAAGAGGATGTCGTAGTTAACAAAATATTGATCCATTTCACAAAGAATATTTTGTCGTTCTTGTACAACATGGAATAGAAACGTTTTATTAACGTTGCGTCTACGCCACTGATTTGTCAATCATATACTCAGAATTTGACTAAATTCCGACTTTAAACTCGGAATTTAACTAAATTCCGACTTTGAACTCGGAATTTAACTAAATTCCGACTTTAAACTCGGAATTTAGCTAAATTCCGACTTTAAACTCGGAATTTAACTAAATTCCGACTTTGAACTCGGAATTTAACTAAATTCCGACTTTGAACTCGGAATTTAACTAAATTCCGACTTTAAACTCGGAATTTAAGAAAAAAAATCTTGTTGGCCCTTCTACGCCTTCGTAATAAAGAGTTCTAATAGCTAGAAACAAAGGTTTAGCTATCTCCGGATCCACCGAACGGGGGTATATTTCAAACTATCGTCCCTTTGGGACTTTCTTTGGCGGACCATCGGTTTTATTCCAATCGGCCCACTCGTTCTAAAGTTAAAAGCGGTCAAATTTGGAAATTGAGAAGAAAAATAAATACCCCCCTCCCCCTTGGTTTATTTCGAAACAATTTGGAATTTTGTTTGCTGTTTTTGATCGGAATGAGGCAATTTCAATTCCGTGTCGTCGTAACAAACATAATAAAAGTGAAATTAGTCCCATGAGTAGAATTTCTTCTTAATGCCTCCAAAGCAGGTTTTAAAGGAGCTTAAAAATCGACCACTGAAGGGGTCTATCTCCCAAACTATGAAGCTACGGGACTCTCAATTTCGAAAAAACGATGGCATTTTTTTTTACTGTTTTTGATCAGAATGTAGTAGTATCAGAATGAAACACTAGAGTATCACTAGTGTTTCAGTCCGGTGCAAAAAAACCTGAAATTCCCATCAAAACGTCGGCATTTTTTCCTTAAAAGAAAAATTTATGTTTCTCGTTTTCAACCCAATCACTATATTTACACTGATCGTTAATTGGTACGTACTATCCAAAACCTTTTCTTCTCTTAGGCTTTGTGCACAAAGGGGTCCCGCTCCCAACTCCCCCCCAAGAAGTGCTCGATTTGTCCGCAAAGGCAACCGAACACGTGTATTTGGTACTGTTTTTTGACGTGAAGAGAACGTGGCAATGGCTGCCGGCCGAAAAATTGGAACTGATGGGTTTAGATCCCGAAAAGGACGAGTCAAAGGTAAGTGTTTGCCATTGTTCAATTTTTTAACAATTTTATAGTAAATAATTACAACTTGTGATTATCAAAGTTAAAACGTTGCTTTCCTTGTATTATTCTTCCTTGTCTCTTTTCTTTGGTGGTTTTATTTGTCACGTGGTTTGTACTATTCCATACATATAGATGGTAGTTGATTATGCAAATTTCCCAGAGGTGAAAAACAGATTTACAATTTTGTATGTTTTTTCTTTAAGGCGAACGAGCCTCGTAAACAGTCCGACAGGAAAGCGGTAAAAAAAGCTTACGAGAATGCCTTAAATTACATTCAGCAGATAAGCGACGCTAAGGAAGGGCAGTCCAAAGAGGCAACACGCTCCGACACTTGATTGTGTTTATTAATTGCAAATATCTTAAAACTTTCGTCTATTTTCGCCCGAAAAAAGTATTTATTTTTTACACCGTTCAGTATGTGTAAGTGAAAATGTAGGTCATAAGTGAAAAGGACAAAATAAAATAATGATGATTCGTTCTTGAACGCGTATATGAGTAATAATACCATCTCCAGAAATAAATAGTACCTACACAGGTGGTTATCAGGGACAAGACCAAAGAAATTTCCACGAATTAAATAGAAACTGCCGACGTTTCGACCTTTATTGACGTCTTTCCCAAGGCTTCTCTACTACGAGTTTCACTCGAGAAAGACGTCAAAATGTGGGCTTAGTTTTCTTACTTAATTTGTAAAATTTTTTTGGTCGAGTTCCAGGTAACCACTACTTAGGGTGACTCTTACAACTATCAGTAAAACTTCAGGTTGAAGATAAAACACCAGTAATGACGTAGACTACATTGTTACCAACAATGTAATCTACATCATTACTGGTGTCTAATTTTCAAACTGAAGTTTTACTGATAGTTGTAAAAGTCACCCTTAGTAGGATTTTTAGATAGTTAGAGACAAATAGTACATAAAGAATATTGACACTAAACACTAAGCTTGCTACGCATGATGCTTCGGTTCATTTTTGTTTTTGGACTTTTCGTTGAAGTGCAGCTTTCTCTTCTTGGCTTTCTTACTTTTTCCTGAAAAAAAGACCTTTATTATGTGGACATCAAACAGATTTTTTTTGGGCTTTACCTTCCCAAAAGACAGGCTCTGGATCGATTTGATAGAGCGGCTCTTGCGACAGTTGCGGCAGTTCGTAACCACCATGCTGGCAAATTTCAGAAGGTCTTTTTGCATTTTCGAACTGGTTTGGAACGTAAACTATCTCTATTGGTTGGTCCTCGCCTTCGACGTACTTATCGTTGTCGTTGTCTTCCTCAGAATCTACAGACTGTTCACCTCCGCCTTGTGGGTCCACTAAAGGTGGGGCAACAACGTCAGACGGCTCAGAGCAGATGACGTAACATCCATCCAGCCTCAGCCTTTCCTTCAAACCTTTCCTGCTACGGAAGAGCCCGGATCTGACTCCTTTTTGCAGCACCACCCGTTGCTTTTTCAAGGCAATTTTCTGATGGTGACGCGGATGACCTTTCGTTTGGAGATGTTTTTTAGATTGCAGGTGCTTATGGTGTTGATTTCGATCTATACAGGAAACAAACTTACAATTTTTTTTTTATATGAATAATACTTTATTTTCCCAAAACAAGAAAATACTTTAAGGTGATCATAACTTTCAAAGTGTACTTACATTGCCTCTTTCTTGCATTCCTGTTGGTGCCATTCTGATTACTATCCTCATCTTCATCGCTTTCCTCTTCACTCTCTTCTGTGGTAGGGGGTTTAACTGTAGTTGCATTCCAGGGAGCGTTAGGTGGAATATTCTGAGAAAGGCAACTTTGTATGAAATTTGGTGGTAGAGGGTGAACCGGCTGCCCTGGACATATCAAGTCACACCTTTGCTCGGCGCCTTGCCGAGTTTGGTGGTGCCTGTTGGCACTGGATCCTGTAAACAGTTTTTATGACAGGGCCTCAACTATGAGTTTTACTACCTGATATAACATCGCCGACAGCAACTAGGAGCCAAAAACTGAACCAAAGTCCAGCAATCGTTCCCATTTTAAACGGCAGAAACTCTGATTTGCATTGTACATTAGAACCTACTTAAATCCCATGACTAAGGGGCTTATCGGAAAATATTTCAGGCATGCCCGGGGTGTCGTATGTAAAAGGTTTTTTTAAAGGCCATACGTTACTGCTAAAATATTCATATATTATTGTCCTCGTTTAGATAACATTCATAATGTATTTGAAGCATAATATGGGTATTTACCAATAATAGTAATCAGATTTCCATATCTGATAGGCCTGTTGGTTGTGGTTATTAGAAAAGGACAAAATTGGTATTCCAGAATCAATCTTTAATGTGAGGGAAATAGGCGGAATTGGCGCAAGGCAGCAAAAATGCAACTTTCTCTTCGTCGACGTTTCGTTTAATTGTGGTTAAACATTGTCAAAACCATGGATAAAAGAGTGGGTTTTCTATTGTTTATGTTTACTTTTACCCATAGTCTTGATGATGTTTAAGCACAATTAAACGAAACGTCGACAAAGGTAGTATTTTTGCTGCCTATTTCTCCTATTCATATTTTATTTTTTTCCTAATAAACCCTCACCATTCAGTCAATATGTTAACCAAAATAAAAAACCTTCTTCGGGAATACTTACTAAATTCGTCTCTCCACGGTTTGACGTATTTGGTGGAACCTGGAAGGCATTGGGTCGAAAGGTACCTAAATTCGCAGGGTTGTAGCTAGGGCTTTAATACGAAAAGTTAACAGGTTATTTTGGCTTTCGCTGTGCAGCGTAAGCTGGTGGATCGCAACCTTAGTAATACTGTCCAGCTGGTCCGCTTACCAGAACAGTGCGGTAAGCTTCGTAGTTGATACCAACTACCTGGACTGGGAAACCGAGTTTCCTGCGATTTATGTATGCGAAACTGACAACGAGGAGAAAGTTTCTTTAGTTTCTGACCGGTAAATATTTTCATTCTGTAAAGAGTAGGTGGTCACCAATGTGTCGATCAACCCATCTGCGTACTAGGTTCGGGGTCTACCCTTCATTAGTACAGCTTTGGCTGGTCGACAAATTGGAGACCGTGAGTTCGTGGCTTAAAGCCAAAAATGTACGGAAGAGCAGTGAGATGTTGTACAGAGCGACATCTACCAGCGTATTAGATCTAATCGTGCATGGAAGATGGCTCTCAGTTCGAGAAGTAGCCCATATTGCTCTGTACCTCGCAGGTTATCGGAACCACAAAGAAGTGTAAAGAGAAGCGTCGACTGGTCGTGCTCTGTACAACATCTCATTGCATTTTCATTGTTTTCTCAAATTTTTTTATTGATAAAGCCCAAAACGGATCCAATGGCTTATAACTAGAGTCACGGCGTTGTACTAAAAGCATCACTATTATCTCTAGCTGGTGCTTATATTATAGGATTTTCGGAGCGGAGCACGACTACAATCTGGACGAAATGGTGAAGGAATTATCGTTTTATACTTCTCACAATTTCTTTACTTTGCGAGCTTGTGGTCCCAACACAACCGAGCTAAAAGAGCTCTGCCCTAAGGGCAATTTATCCGATATAAGTCCTCAGGTAAAGAATAAATGGTTACAAGTTGTAGCTATGTAGTGTATTGGGAGTTAAGGATAACAATACTGATAAAGATATAGCAGAATTTGATTTAGGTAAGGAGTTCCTGCACTGAGCTCTTCAGGAATTGCCTATGGCGCGGCGAGTTCTTTGATTGTTGCAGCTCGTTCATGACGATTCAAACCGATCTGGGAAGTTGCTTTGCCCTTAACTCCATGCAGCTTAAGTTAGACCATGTATAAGCATAGTTATAGCATCTTATTTCATATTATTACGTTTAAGGGATAGAAACAAGCTGTCAATGATTTCAAATGCTGTCTTGGGGCCTGGATCGTTACGATTGGAGTTAAATGGTCAATCCCAAGTAAGTAGTTCATGGTATATTTTTCCTGTGAGGTTTGAAGTTTTAGGTTTACGTACTGGGTAGGATGGAAATTCCGGCATTTGTAAGTTCGAAACAGGATTATTTCTCCGTAGAGCCTGGCACTGCTATCGAGCGGAGGTTTACTGTAAAGGAAATTACTAATCTACCAGAGGTTAGTACTATAAGAACAAGAGAAGCGGTTGTGTTGTTCAAAAAGGTAGAATTTTTTTAGGTCAGGGATCTGAGCATAAATCAACGAAAGTGTCGCTATCCCGATGAGAACTATCTGGATGTTTTTCCTTACTACAGTTACAGCGTGTGTCTGATGCAGTGTCGCAAGAGAGCCCAGTTGGAAAAGTGCGGTTGTGCCCATCATCTAATGCCGAGGAAAGGTTAGTTGAGGCAGCGAGAAGGTTTCGCTATTTAAAATAATATTATAAAAGACAAGATGAGGCTACTTACTCTTCCTAGGAAAGTCATTTGGCTACAATTGTCTGTCAGATTAGTCATGGATAAATTGAAGGTCTACCTCGTTAAGGAATCAAAATTAATCCAATACATACTCATAAAGCAAGAGGGAGGATCATCAAATTGTTTTTATTTTCAATACTTATGATGGAAACTTGCATTATTTCGAATTGTGGTAGCGGTATGGCAAATCTGACCACTAGATGTTCTTAGTTAGAGAAAATTAGCTGAAAATGAGTACAAACTCGATGGGTCTATCTTTAAAAATAAGGAAGTTAGCATGTTCTCGAAATGGGTCAAAGCTACTTGAAAAATGACAACGGGATTGTTTTAGTTGGAAAATAATAGTCGAAAATGAGTACAGACTAGAAATTTGCTCGAAATGGGTTAATGTTCTCTCAAATCTGATCACGGGATGTTTTTAGTTAGAACAGATTAGCTGAAAATGACTACTAACCCAATGTATCTTTAAAAATATAAAAAATAGCATTTTTTCTGAAATTTCTTTATTACAGCTTTAGAGGAACAGTGCAATATCACCGGTTTGGCCTGTATTCAAAGCAATTTCAACGAACTGTTCGTTCAAAAACCTCCAGCCTCCAAGAAAGTGGGCATTGTGTGCGACTGTCTTGTCAGCTGCATTGACATGCAGCTGGATATTGTAACTGAGAATTTAGTGACGTAATATGTCTCTTCGTTTCTATGAATTTACCAGAACAGATAATTAATTTTTTTGTAGCAATTCTCAAGAATTTAGCACTTTGGACATTTCTTTAGAGAGATTGCCCACAGAAAGATTCAAAAGAATTGTTGTAAAGGGCCCGTTAGACATTGCTGGTGGGTTTTTTTTTTGTTATCTTTACCAACTAATAACGTAAACTAATGCATTTTTAGTGTCGATTGGAAGCGCCATAGCGCTGTTTATCGGAGCAAGCTTTCTCACACTAAGCGAATTGGTCTTCTATTTCCTCATTCGCCCTTTGGACGACTATCTAAAGGCACGATACAAAAAAAAGTCCCTAAACAGTACTTTTAGATATTGAAATTGATTGTTTTTAAGTTTCAGTTTAGTCAAAGTCAAATTTTTCATATACCGATACTACATGCTATTACTTAAGAATTTAAAATGCACTTTCTTATCGATACATTTTCATAAAACATTCTCGCTTTATCAGCAGAAAAATGCATGTTTCAAAAAAAAAATATGTAGGCTTGGCATGTGTGTAACATTCTTTTAGTGCAAAATTTCGAATATAAAAGTGGGGCGCCGAGGAACAAATCAGTCGTGTCATCATCAGTAGCTAACAAACCAGTTGTTAGCTAGGAATAATTGAAAATGGGGTTCAAAGTTGCCATTTTTAGTGTTTTGGCGCTCGCTGTTATTTGTTGTAAGTATAACTTTAATATTTATTTATCTTTGTTTGTTAAATCTTCCTAATATTTTTAATTTTTTTGAATGTTGAATTCAGTCAATTAAGAGACTTGTTTCATTGTTGTTCATCTCTCATTAATGTCGGAGAATATTCCAATACGAATTGAACCTTCGTTGAATATTCAACAAACGGACTTGGCCGTATTGTTGCACATTATTGACTAGAAAATATCTAAACTTTTAGATGCTAAAGAACACCACCAACATTCCGTAAGCTCCAGGAAGCTCAGTGGGTCGTGCACTGTGACATGTAAGCAAATAAAAAAATAGTTTTTTTTCACTGGGTAATAAACGCAAATAACTCGCAGGCAGTTCTTCTCCATCACCAACTCCACCAACGGGTACCCCAACCGGGCCAACTGGTACTACTAGCCCCCCAACAGGGTCCGATAGCTCCCCGTCACCCTCGCCAAGCGGGCCTGGTGATAACACTCCAAGCGGGCCTGGTGATAACACTCCAAGCGGGCCTGGTGATACCACTCCAACTTCCACGTAAGGAAATCACGAAAGTACCTTAGTTATTAAAAATTTTGTTTGAATTTATCCTGTATTTGCGGATAATATCTGGAATAAGTTACATCCATATTTGAAAACTATTTTGACTAGAAGACAATTGCTAAAAGACGGAGAAAGATTTATGAAGAAAACAGTTTAAAAGGCAGAGATAGATGGTTAATAGGTTACTGTCTTTATAATCACCAATGACCAAGGAGATATGGACAGAGCCAACAATTGCTGATATTTCTCTAAAAATTGTCGCGCTTTTTGGCCGGCCAGTACCCATGTCTTAACGTCATCGTCAGAGTATCATCAATTGGCGAATCACAAGTCAAGTGACGTTAATTCAAGCGGATATCGCCGCCATTTTTAAGGTACTCAGTGCTAAAAAGGGGTGGCAAAACCGTGAAACAGGAGGGTTTCTCCAGATGTAATATAGACCGAATTCCAAAACTCACCGGTGCGTCTACCGGTTAAGTCAGTCACCTGCTTAATCCATTGAATTGCTAGTTGACCATCACATGATCGGCCTCACCGGTAGACCTACCAGTGAGTCTTGAAATTTGGCTATTCTAGGTCGTTGTTGTTAAAGTATTATTGACATCAAATAAGCGTTGGAAATTTGACTTTGACATTGTTATTTCTCAACACAGGTATAAGAAAAATAAAGATTTTAAAGGTAATGAGATGGCAAAAACAACTGCGAATAAATTATAGCACTGATTCGCAGATTTTAAAGTTAATGACATGGCAAAAATACTGATCCTCAGTGCTATATAATGATAAGTACAAAATTACTAAACTCACCTCCCGGAATAGCGTTTCCCGCTTAGATCAGATATGCAGAAAGGAAAAAGGTCTTTTATATCACACTCAAAACTCCTGTTAAGCCCAATTTTTTAATTTTTCATAAAAATTGTTGTTAAAATTATCCGCATACGCAACCATAAAACAGAGCTAAAGTACGTAACTGTACGCAACAAGTTAATGATTTGACAATGACAGGGTATACAGGAAATGACACATTGACATTCAGGTGCGCAGGGCAGGCAACCAGTAAAACTTTTGATGCGGACAGATGGCATCGCGCCGTTTAATCCCAAGATTGCAACAACTGTCTTTGCGAGATACATTTCAGTCAGATTTTTTGTTTTTTTTTTATGAGAAATAGTGAATATCTTAAGATAGCTGATTCATCCAAATAAATCCAGTTGACTTTTTGTTATTATAGAGGTTTATTAAAACTATAATTATATAGTTTTAAGTACCTACTTTCTTACCATATTTTTTGGTACTGTGGAATATCCGAATGCTATTAAGCCGTGTTGAAAGTAGCTGTCTATTGTATTACGGTCCGATCAGACCAAAATGAAATATTAAAACAAGTTATGTCTACATTTGAAAACCACTTTGATTAAAAGAGAGCTGTTAGTAAGAAACAGAGAAAAAGATGATGAAGAAAACAGTTTAGAAGGGAGAGATGTGTGAATAGAGGTAGAAACATCTTGGATTCGAAACAAGCAAATCTTGACTAACTGAAAAGAGGGAGAAGTTGTTTGCAATGTAATTTGTTATTAACCATTGATAAAACTATTGCACCTCATTAGCCTTGAGAACTAGAAATTTTACATTGCTTGCTTCTATCTGCTCGATGATGAGATCGTCTTTTATTCTATTTTTTTATTCTTAAACTGTATTAAATTGGTTATATAAATATTTGTTAAATCAGCCCCGGAAATGATACTCCCAGCCCTAGCCCAACGTCTAGCTCTGATACACCAACTCCAACGGGACCGACTGATTCGCCTAATTCTCCCAGTCCATCTCCTACGGGATCTCCAAGTACCACTACGGACACGCCTTCAACTGAAACACAACCTCCAGGTAATTATTTTAGCCCATTTGTTAACATCGTAAATCATAGTTTTTTACCAAAAAGAAAGTTCAGTGTTTTTGAGTAAATACAGTTTTTCCTTATGTTTTATCCCCTCTAATTTAAATATCAATAAACAATGTTTGCATATTGTCGTAAATTGTAAAATAACTGTTGTGTCTCTAATTAGTCATTCAAAGCAGCAATAAATGTTGTGCTGCAATAAGTGTAAAGTAACTGTTGTGTCTCTAATTGGTAATTCAAAGCTGCAATAAATGTGTAAATAAACGAATCAATTAATTGTTCCGTCGATTTCTTATTTTTAACAATTGAGTTTTGTTTCTATTTGCAGACACATGTCCTTGCACGTGTTGGGCTAATGGAAAGAAATACGTCGGTGGACCTACCAACAGTAAGTAGTTTTTCTTTGAATTAGGTAGAAAATTCCATGAAAGAAGTTCAAGCTCACAGTAGGCTTGTAAATTAAAGTCGGTTGTCACGAACATTTGAAGTTCTATTTGGAGCTTCTTCTTTTTAGATAATTCAGGAATTTTACTATTTTTGAATTATAGTCATTTAGGTAGTTGGTCTATTAACTACCCCGTCTTTTGGCTCCCGAATTGATGAAAATGCGTTTTGTTTTCGAAATCTGAAGCTGGTCCCGATATTGTTACGGAATACGGGTTATAATAATTTATCGCAATTTAACAGCACACTTTTATTTACTTTTAACTATTATAACACGACTAAAATCGAATTACCCTCTACTAACAATTCTCACTGTTCGCTTGTTCGCTTATTTACTACACTGCACTATCTATTCAATACCATCTCGCGCGGCTCGCTGGTTTACATACCCGGCCTGAACACACTCTCGTACTTTCGAGAATGGAGGCGACTGTTCCCGGTTCTCGTTTAGTCGAGATGCGTTCCCGGGGTCCGGTGGGCGCTCGGCGTTGCCGCTTCGACCTGAATCTCTGTGGATCGACGGCGACGGTCGGACGTAACAAATATTCTTTGGCCCGTATTTATAATCGTAGCTTGACTTTGAGTAAGCCTCAAGTCTTTCTTTCTTCATTTAAAATACAGAGCTCGATACTCGATACGACGTTTTTCAAACACACAACCAGAAAGCCGAAGAACCTATTAAACCCGCAGAGGCATCTGGTTGTATTTGTTATGGACATAAATATGAAGAAAAATGTTCGAAAGAAACCTGAAACCGTGAGTTTGAGGTTTAAGAGCAGAATTATTGTCTCATGTTGAGTTCCCTGTGGTAAGCTCCAGTTAATATCCAATTTTGGTTGAATTGATGAGGAGTCGTTTTGAACCTTAAGAAAGCTAAATTGGTTACTTGTATATGAAGTACTATATGGAGTCTTGTTTTGAATTAACCCTTTGTTTTCTGGTGTGCCCAGGGTGAGAACACTTAAATATTAATTATTTGCTCGTTTCCTACTGTTGCTGCCCTGAAGCCACGTTTAGAGGCGCGCGCACAACACATTTTCCCGCCAGAAAATCTATTGCTTCGATCGCTCGAGTTCCGTATTCGGTTAGTTGGTTCTTGTACACACATTTACCATTATCTTGCACATTATTACCAGGTTTTGTATTGTGGACAAGGGTTATTTTTGACCATAGCTGCCAAGCTGTTTGTTTATTTGTTTCCTGAAGGGTTAGGAATTAGATCTTTAGGGATACCAAATTCTTATTGAATCGTGATACTAGTATTTTGATGCTGTTTTGATGGTGGGTTCAGGATGAGCACACTAGGACTTACACATGTTTTGCTGCATGAGGTCGAGTTGACGGATTCTATAAATTTGGAAAATCTAAATCCAGATAAATTATTCGATTGGTTAGAGGAAATTCCACAGAACAATGTTAGTGAACTGGATGATGTCAGTGAGGACGAAATTGCAGCGGAGGAGGAAATTCCAACAAATAATATCTTGTCAAACAGCAATGCTGCTTTTGACATTACAAATTACTTAGTTATTGTGACTATTGGTCCTCTAGGCCTGAGCTAAGGAACCCTTGTATAAGTTCCTCCGTGGCCAGGGATCGATTTTCTTGATTATTGAGTAACATTCATTTATATAACAACGCAATGCAACCAGGGAGAAGAGCCCCAAAATCATCAATCCATAGACAAATCGATGATTAGATTCGAAGGTCGAAGCATGCTCAAGCAGTATATGCCTAACAAACCGATCAAAAGGGGGTATAAGGTTTGGGTTCGGGCAGAAGATTCAGGATATATTTGCCAGTTTCAAATTTATACAGGAAAAGCGGGTCAAATTGCAGAAACAAAACTTGTTAGTTCAAGTTTTTAGGGGGTTCAAGATCTTGCAAAAGACTTAGTTGGAAAGGGCTACCACATATATTTCGATAATCTTTTCAACTCTGTTGAACGGCAAAAAGTTTTAAAGGCTGACCTGATTTACGATTGTGGGACGGTTAGAAAAAGACGAAAAAACCTACCAACAGATATGGTTGAGGACAAAGGGTTGAAGGGGGTGAAAGCGCGGGTCATATATATTTAGGATCTCTAATGCCTAGTGCCTTCATGGTGAGCACTCCCTTCAAAAACAAAATCAGAAACAAAAATCAAAAATAAACCTCAACACAACATTTAGTTACCTCTAAACAACTAGGTTTTCCAAAAATATATACTCTTTTCTTGTGAAAGATAATTCCGGCCTCAAAGGGTTAAGGGACTATTGCTAGGATTACTAGTTGCTAGGTCAGTTTACAGTACAAGCCTTCATATGAAACATAACATTGTTTTGACTTCCACATTATACAATGTCATTTATGGCAAAACCTTTCATGACACTTCTATATGATTGAGTTGAAACTATATGCATGGAGCTAGCAAACAACTGCAGACATTTTTCTAAAATTGGTTCCATTTTTTGGCCATATCACCATTTTGAAGCATCTGACGTAAGAGTAAAGTGATTCTTCTCTTTTTTATTAGCATGATCACTTTGTATATGATAATGTCCATTTTTTTGTATATTTTATAAGTTAAAATGCCATTTTCACTTTTTTATGACTTATCTCAGACAAGAGTTGCAACTCAGTTACATTTATCGTACTATTCCAGGTTCCGCCAGATCTGGTAGCCATGGCCAACATGGTCTCCATGCCAAACACTTGGCCCACCATTTGAGCGGTACGTTTCATATCTTTTCACACACATCATTTCTCCAAACTTAAACAATAATTCAGCTTAGTAAGAGGCACCCTAATTCACATTCACATCATTTTTAGTGTGGCACCGCTTATTCAATATAACACACCCGTCATTCTCTATGTTTCTTAAAAATCATCACGCTCCTAACTGAGTCCCCAAACTTTGTAGAAAACGCTAAAAAGGCTTTCCACGGACGCCATAAAGAGCATGAACAAAGCAGGAACCACCACCAAGGCGCTCACCACGAACACGAGAGACACCAGCACCGTGCTGCCCATGAAAATAGGCATCACAGTGACAATCACTAAACATCTGTGATACAACCGATTCTCGTCATTGACTTTTTGGAAAATTTCGCCCTTTTTTTTTGGGGGGTAGTTTTCAATGAGCCTCTGTTACCAAAACTTAACTCAAATTATGTGACTCACTCGCTATTTTAAACGGACTTTCTCTTGAATTCAGTCAGTTTGGTTGAAAATGCCCAAATATTAATTAATAAGTGCATACCATTTTATTTTTTGTACATATCTGCGGGGAATAAATAAAGTCAAGTAATTAAATTGTTTTGTTTTGTTCAGCTAAGTGAATTCTTAAATCTGGGAAGGGCAGCTTTGGGTTAGCAACACTCTCTACGAGAGAACTTTGTACCCCCCCCCCCCCCCCCCCTTCCCCCAATAAGCACAAGTGCATACTTAATACGATTTATGAACTTACTCATTGTACGCAGCATACTTACAATGTATGTACCCAAAATTCCTGTTGCAGTACGTGCAAAGTATGTACATTATTCGCATGATGTTCGCAGAACACTACGTATTATATAAAGCTTTTACCTAATATATACTCTGTAAAAGTACCTGGGTACTAAATACGAAACTACAGACGCCTGGTTACTGACTATCAATCTCTACGTGTCACCTGCCACAAGCTGGACAATCTACAGTGGACATGATCCAAAAACAAGGCGCTGCTATCGATAATTCATGAGTATTTTAATAGACAATAAAATTACACAACAAAAAACGAGGAAATAGCAGCATGAACCTAAACTAAAAACCGGAAAAAAACGGAAAAACCCAATTTGGCATATTCTTTAACTGCAGAAGTATTTTTACAATTTTTACGTCTACTAAATGACAAGCGACACCGATCAACGTCAGATCAAATAAAAATTGACAGATGACGGACGTGAATTGACGTTTTTTCGCTGCCTTTATATAAGCCCAGTTCGATAATTCCATCCGAGTGATCCGGACAAAGACCATCTCCCAAAATCTTAACAAGCTAGAGTGAGATAGACTGATATCCCGAGCGCTCAGGATGTAATTATCGAACTCACTTTTATAGGAGCATTTAAGAGTGAGAATAAAATTTTTGGTTGTCTTGATTAGTAAAAAAAACTTAGAAAATGGAAACCATGGAATCCACTCGCGCAATTCTCCGCTATATGGGCAGCTGTGACCAAAAATGATGAGACGCCATGGCTAAGGCGAAAACCAAACGTTTCGTCGGCTCTGTGTTTTTTTGCAATAAATTGCATTTTGCAAGATTTTAATAATATAAATAATTGTGTTGTTTACAATGGTGGGATGTGCAGCTTACGGTTGTAAAAGCAGCGGCTATAGAAAGGAGCCTGGAGTTACTAACAGATAATGGCGTTTTTCGGCAACAATTAAATTATCTCAAATAACTCTAAAACCAGGAATTTTACATCCAAATCTTCGAAATATGATTTAGTATATACCGCAGTGAAGTCAATAATGCTGTTTTGAAAAATATTTTTCTAATCCTGTAACTTGTAATTGAATTGATTCGTTTTTTATTTAAATTTTTGAGCAGTTTTTCCAGTGGCGTAGGAGATGTAATCCCAGGGTTATCAACGACTATTAATTCACAATTATTTTTATTTATTTAATAGAAAGTCGATGTTTGCTAATAATATTACGTATAATATTACTAATGTTACAAATAGTAATTTAGTTCCATTATTATTTTTAATAAAACATTTTCTTATGTGTTACAATACCAATGCTACTTCACTGTCACTTTCACACTTGACAGATTGGAGCAAACTGGTAACAGACGCCGGCGTCGTATCCTACTTCCTCTGGTTTCCATTTTCTAAGAAAAAAAACGACATTATTAGCCGATCAGGTCAGTGAAAGCGTTGCTGACAATTTTTTTTAATCTTGTCTCGCGTGTTCCGACAGAATAAGGCCGAATATGTAGTGTTAGGTAGTGTTTGTGCTCAAAATACGGGGTGTTCATTATAAAACTTCATCTAGTTGGATGTGAAATGTCAAAAAAAAGGATGGAGAAACAAAAGTCTATTTATTTTGATTATGTCATCCTTTTCTGTCAAAATTTCATAGCCTGCTAGATGAAATTTTATAATGAACACCCGGTATGTGTAAGAAAAGATAATTCATTACGCTGCGCCGATTAGCCGGCAACCAACAATACTTCAGTTCGGCACTTGCAGAGCAGGGTTGTCAGATTTCTTACAAGCGATTACTGTTCAGAGAGTGCCAAAATACGGAAATCACGATTTTATCAAATTCCAAATTACGGCTCTTTACGGCAGTGATGCCACTCCGTACTCACTAGATACAACCAACCACAAACTGGCACAAACAATATACAAACCTGACGAACCAACTAGAACCGAGTAGAACCCCAAGAGATAGAGACTAGGGAAAACTCTGAAAAACTATAAACGGAATAAACGAAACCAAAACAGGATCACCCATCGAATATCAATCAAATCTTCAAATCGAATAGAAATTTAGAAATTAGTAATGGGAGGTTATGGTTTATGGTTCGTTGCGAAAATTGTCGAATTTTAGCAACGAACGGACTGTGACTGTCAGTAGGACCAGTATGATGCTATCACTTTCTAACAAATTAGAAAATATACGGGGTGTTCATTATAAAACTTCATCTAGTTGGCTGTGAAATGTTAAAAGAAAAAAATGGAGAAACAAAAATCCATTTATTTTGATTATGTCATCCTTTTCTGTCAAAATTTCATAGCCAGCTAGATGAAGTTTTATAATGAACACCCCGTAGATCGATACTGGTATGCCGACTCGAATCTTGACTTATTTTATGGTAGTAAAACATACCTAAATAAATAAAGTCTCACGGAATTGCGATGTTGGTTGCCTACCAAATGTGAACCCACATCTTTGTCATATCTTCATCATTGTCGCTGATAAAACCCGTTTTACCGAATTACGGCGCTTCGACGGATTTTTCGGTGTTACGGTTTTTAGTGCAGAAAATTTCTAAATTACGGCGAAAAACTGTAATTACGGCGCATCTGGCAACCCTGTTGCAGAGTGAGCCTAGCGGGCGCTGCAAGATTCGGATTCCACTGGTTCGAGACAATTCCAAGGAGGACTCAAGGCAGGAGTGTGGAGTGGACACTGGAGATGTTTGATTCATGAAAGTCACCTAAAATTTTCACGGTTTTTCTTGTAATATATAAAACTTTGATTGTAACTACTAAAATATACTCGTTGTTAGCTTTTTTAATCGCAAGAAACCAGTGTTTTGAATTTGGTAGCGCTTTCCCTGAAACCCACAAATTTAGGGTGGTCCTCCGTAGCTCCAGAACACTAGCAATTGCACGTCCTACGTAAAAGGTACGTTGTGTAAGTCCTGTCGTGAAAACTCATATCACCTGCACCGCGTTGATGCAGTTTCCCCCGATCCGGCTTCAATAATTCATATTGCCCGCCAAAAATTTTTCGAATCACTTCCTTTTCTCACGTCGGCGCCGAGCTCAGTCGATCAGTCGCGACCTCGCTCGCTGCGTCGCGTGATGTCCACCCGACCAATCGACGTCGTGGTCGCCCGGAAGTGAGAGAGAAAAGAACAATGGTGTGATGACAAAGTGGTCAAGGGGCAAGGGGAAAGACACGAGACGCGTGAAAACAAAAGCAACAAGAGCTCTCTCGAATACAAGAAAAAAAAGTCCAAGTTTTTTTTCGGATTTTATCCAAAAACTTTAATGATTCTTGTAGTCCTTGATCTGCGTTCTTGTTTACTGTTCGGTTGTTGGTGTGTGCCTGCTGGGATTTCTACAAGATTCCGCAAAAAATTAATCAAAGAGCCCTGTGCCCTCACCAAGACGATTTCTTAGCTTCCATATGGGCGAATACATTCTGCGACGGGATTTAAGGTCAGAAAATCATTTATTAAGTTTGGTGGCTTCCTGTTTCTCCTTTGATTCAAATGCATAAGGCCATACGCCAGTATTAAATCACAAACTTATATCAATTACTGGAAGGCGACTTTGAACTTGCCGACGTGTTCAAGATCAACACCAGAAGCTTCTTGCTTAATTTTTAAGGGCACCGATGTGCTAAATATTGTACAGGGTGTTCGAATTTTGAATCTTTTTACAGGAAAAGGCAATTTTTCTGCTAGATAGGGAAAAACTAACATACGTACATGTCTAGAGGTGGATTTTTGAGAAAAAAATAATGGCAAAAACCGTATTTCGATATCGTTACAGTCCACGGCACTAGATGGCGTTCTTCAAATTTCCTCTATTTTGAAAATTCCTCAGAACTTTTTTATTTATGACAATATTGAAGTGAACTAAAACATTCTTAAGGTGCCTTCTGATTACAGCTTCTTGCTTCCTGCGTCTGACGTCATTAATTTTCTATTGGTTATAATTGACAGAAGCAAAATTTAAAAATAACAAGAAGCAATATCTGAAACAAAGCCTTCCCATTGCAGCTTCAAAAAGTAGCTATTTCTGCCCGTCACTGCACATTCCATGTGTCAGTTATAAAAATATTATTGTTTTTGAATTTGTGCTAAAGTGTAGTATTTAGCATGTATAGCAAAAATATTAAAACAAAATTAGCAATACTTTTGTATTTAAGAAGAAAAGGTGCTTCCAGGAAACGAAATAGAAAATTCTGGGTTAGACCAACTCTTAGGAGCCGTAAAACAAATAGTTTTTATTTTACTTTGAATAGAGAGCAAGAATTATCTGAAAATGAAAGTTATTACAATTATTTTCGTATGACAAAATCACAGTTTTTGTTGCTTGTGTCCAAATTAAGGAGCCACATTGAAAAAATATATTACATTAGGGAACCCATATCTCCAGAAGAGCAATTGGCAGCAACTCTGAGGTAAAGTATTTTCCAAGCTTTTTTCACTGTTTTTGGCCTCGCAGAGAATCAAGTAAAGTTTGATAAGTGACCACAGTCATTCAAACTAGTCCCACACTGCACTGCACACAACAGTTTTCATACCAGTTGGCATTTGTTTTAAAACAGAGCTATATAATCTTCAATCTTCAAATAACTTGTTCACCTTTCCTTGCTTTGCTCTGCAAGAAATGAACTCTGCATGAAGTGATTTGTCATAAAAATGTGAAACTCAATTTATAAAGAATAAAACTTTATTCATTTTTTTTTGTAGATAATTAGCTTCAGGAGACAGCTTGACTAGTATAGCCTATGCTTATCGTCTAGGTAAAAGTACAGTTTGTAATATAGTTCGTGTTGTCTGCAAAGCATTGTGGAAGGTATTATTAGAAGAAGTTTTCCCAAACTATACTGAGGAAAGATGGTTGGAAATTGAAAGACAGTTTTTTTTAAAGTGCTATGCCACGTTGCATTGGCAGTGTGGCACATTCAAGTACAGGTCTGAAATTCAAAATACAGAGTCATGAAATTTCTTGATGTCTTCGGTCTTTATTTATTTTACTTAATCAAGTGTCTTTTTCAGGCTCCCCCCAATAGTGGAAGTACATTTTATAATTATAAAGGTTTCTTTGGTATAGTATTGATGGCTATTTGTGATGCTGATTACAAGTTCATATATGTTGATGTGGGTGCTCAAGGAAGACACAGTGATGGCGGACTATTTCGAAAAAGTAGTTTTTATGAAAAACTAAAGAAGAATACTCTTAATATCCCACAGCCAAATGTGTTAGAAAATACAAACTTAGTCTTACCATACTATATTGTGGGAGATGAAGCCTTCCCACTTCTGACAAATCTAATGCGACCATATCCAGGTCAGTATCTAGAAGTGAAGAAAAGGCCTTTCAACTACAGGTTAGTTGTTTTTTTTTCTTTTAACATGACTGCCTAACAATATTATCAAATTATAAAATTATTATTTTATAATTATTTTATTGTTTAAGAGTACCTATTATGCTTATTGCCAATTTCATAATCAAATTTAAAATTCCTTTAATTAAAATAACTCCCAGCATGTGTGATTTTCCCTGATACAAGTTAAATAGAGGTATACTCTGTTCAGCGAGGGTTCAATATGACGTCACATTCATCATCTCATTTCATTAGAAAAAGATCGCAAAAAAACAGGCGTATTCTTATTAATAATGAAACCACCAGCTAAAGTCAGTTTGACGCTTAATGTCAAAATGTCGTCAAAATTTAGAAATCCGAGTCCAACTTTTGTAGTACTAAATATAGAAACGAAAGAACCGCTTTTAAGGGATCATGTAAAAACAGTACTGTGTGAAGAAAAACCGGAGAAAATTTCCAAGATAGTTGAAAAACAAGGAGTTACAATCGATGAAGCGGCGGACGAAATTATGCAACTATGAATTGTTGAAAAGAAGCCCCTGTTCCTGAACAACCACCTACTGGTCCACAAAAATATCTTTCCCTGGTGTCACCTAAAGGCTAAATCCGCTTCTGTGGAAATTAATAAAACATTAATCAAAATTAGCAGGTAGCTGAATCAACTAAAGAAAAAATGTGGAAGAACGGTGCTGCGACACAGATATAAGCAAAACTGGGTGTCTTAAAAAAAATGCCCACACTTAGTTACATTATGTACTCAATTTAAGTTATTTATGTTGCATGTTTTATTATCACATGTTGCATTAATTAAATTGTAAGAAAAATTTCAAGAATTGAATATACAATAAATGCCTAACAGTTCATGCGGACACGTATTGAACTATTCCGCAGAAAAGGGTGCATTCGAACGAAAAAATATGTTTGGCGATCCGACGACAAGTGTTTCTGCTTATTGGTTTTACAACGCAAGTTGTGAGCACTACTAGGTATAGTAAGCACACAAATGTTTGCACAAAAGGCTAAACGGTTACATGCCCCGTGTCAACTTTACATTTTGTTTAACTGACATTTTATCAGAGACAGACGTGTTTTTTTGTATGACATCACAATTTATGACGTAATATTGAACCCTCGCTGAACAGAGTATAGCATCTTGATGTCACCTTAAATATGATTATGAAATTTAAATATGATTGGGAGGTAAGGAAATTGGTTTATCCCCATTTGCACCAAGGAATTTTCAAGTACACCTAGTTAAGGCTTCCATTATTTCCATGGTTACTTATGCTAATAGCTATGGTTTGGGAACCCTTAACTTTAAGTTTACCTTAATTTGCAGAGAAATTAAAAAAATGTGTAATTTGTTCTATACAATTTGAACACCCTGTATTTGGAAAACAAAATGGATTTTGACAAAGGTGTATATAAACTTTTTTTTATTTTGATTTCATCTGTCGCATGATACGATGCATGGCACTTTTTTTTAATGTCACCTTGTATATGTACAATAATTGTATCTGCTTGTGACACTTATATTTCATAAACATTTATTTTTAGACTAAGCCGAGCAAGGCGCACCATTGAAAATAGCTTCGGAATTCTAGCAAACAGGTGGCGAATTTTTCGAAAACCCATAATTGCGTCTGTGGAATCTATTGAATATATAGTTTTGGCTTGTGTTGCCTTACATAATTGGTTGATTATAAGTGGCCAAACTGAGAACCAGACCTATGTGGGCACAGCAATGAACCTGACTGATCCAGAAGTTGCATTCAGAAATATTAGAGGTGCAAGAGGTAACATGTATAACCATGAAGCCTCCACTATACGCGATGATTTGTCAGAATACTTTATGGGACCTGGGCAAGTACCTTTCCACTGAAGTAATAAGTATTTTATTTAATACCTACATGACTATGTATAGAACATATTTGCTTTTAATAAAGTTGTAGTGGAAAAGATATTTGTGCCCATAATATTATAACTGAGTAGGTATTTGAGATCTAATGTGGACAATGAAATGTGTGACAATATTACAGTAAAGTTACTAAAAACGAAAGATAAATCAACAATATTTTCAGTCAGATATTATATACATTAACTCATTAACAAAACATTAAATACTATTAGAAAAGAGAAAAGACCTTGAGATGTAAACTCAGAATAATTTGTTAGTCATTATCATCACTTAGCATCACTTGGTATGCTTTTTGTAATAATTCAACCTCCAGTTTTGCCCGCTTATTAAGTGGCAAGGAGTCCAAAATATCAGATAATCTTAAGCATATAGGATTTATTTTGGGAATGAGGGTAGCAGCAGCTGGAGCTGGATCACTTGTCTTTGAGTTTTCTTGCAATGTTTTGAGAATTTCCATGTCAATATCAATTTTTCTTTTTCGTTTGCCTGGTAAGTGTTCTTTTTGAGTGACACTCTCCAAACTAGATTCTGTTGACTGCTGGGATACTTCAGAATCATGACTTTGCTGGGCTTCATTCATATTTGTGATGCTTTGCCGTTGTTCATTTACATCACGCAAAAATTGCATCTGCTCATAAAATTTCCAACTTGCCTTTTTTGGAATAGCACCACTACCAGATGGTACATACGGGTTTATGTCAGCCTTGATCTTAAAATAATAGTCCTTCAGCCCTTTCCACTTTTTTTGTAATGTTGCAATTGAATAACCAAACTTTAGATTTTTTTGGATTTCTAACCATAACTTCTCCTTTATCAATTTAGACCTATGTGTTAATGGCAAGTGATGATCCCACAATGCTGGCCTCTCTGCGACTAGCTCTATAAGTTTTTCTTCAAGAGAAATTGTGTTCATGGATGGCATTGGATTGCTGGCAGCTCCACTGGGAGGAGAAATATTACTTTCCAATAAAGATTCATTATGTTTCGAATCATCTTAATTGAAAACATGGATGGCTCAAAAGTTGTTCCATAGTCAGATTTTTATTGCAGTTGCCACATAAGTACTAAAAAAGAAATTCAGTAATAGAAATAATTCTGGCAGAACAAGCCCTATCTAATACAAAAAAACTTTATAAACAGCTCAAATTAATTAAACAAAAACTGTGGTCCTAGGACTCCTAGGTATGGTTTTTAAAGTTTGGGCCGGGAGTGGTCAAGGTACCAAAAGCTCAAATTTAAAAGATGTTTTGGTTTTGGATGTTCATTGCCTATAAAGGTAAAATAATTAACTAAACAAACCTGTTCTACATCCATTTTGCACACTTATAGAAAGCTTACAAAGTAAAGGTGTTTTGCGAACCGTTTATTGTTTTTCTGTGTCAAACGCACAAAATAGAAGCAAGAAGTTGAAAATTTTTAACTTCTGGCGGGCTGTCATTTTCAAATATGGCTTCTACCAATAGAAAATTAATGACGTCAGACGCAGGAAGCAAGAAGCTGTAATGAGAACGCACCTTTAGGACATTTTTTGACCTGAATTCAGTGGCTCGGTTTTTTGCTATAGAGTACTGTTTTGTCAAAAATCGACATAACTTCTTTATTTTAAATAGAAATCATAGTCAGCTATGACTTGTTGGCTTTGCCACAGAATAAAATATACAGAAAGCCCACTCGGTGACGTTCTCTTTGATCTTTCAAAAAACACTCACCTTTCTACCTTGACTACCTTGGTATAGATTTCAGAGGCGTGCTAAAATTTATTTATAATTTTATTTTATTATGAAGTTACTCTAAACTTAACGTATTTGTGTAACTCGCTGACCAGCTGTAACAACAGAGCTCAGGTGTAGAAGTACGGATATAGTAGATGTAATAT
Organism: Taphrorychus bicolor; assembly: GCA_951812265.1. Taxonomy (NCBI): domain Eukaryota; kingdom Metazoa; phylum Arthropoda; class Insecta; order Coleoptera; family Curculionidae; genus Taphrorychus; species Taphrorychus bicolor. Next base: position 1,680,991 of record OX638306.1, on the reverse strand, counting down.
AATCAGAATTATTTGAATTATAGCTTTTTGAAGAATTGAAATTTTTTTGACTTTAACATACAATTTATTGATGCTGCCAAATAATCAATTCGTTTTTATGAGAATTTAGAACAGCAGCTATGAAATTTCTGTTAATCCATTTTAATGTAAAATACAATTTTAACCTTAAATACAATTTTATAGCTTACTCTCTAGGGAAATTAACACAGGGATGTTGTAAAGAAATATTTTTGGAAACACTATACATTTGAGAAATAGATTTCTGCAGGACAAATGTTTTAAAGAGGTGTTCTAATACCATTACGAAAGACACAAATGTATTGTGGGGCATGGCATGGCCCTCGAGATGGAATGCTGGTAAAGATGGAAATATTCTTGTAATGCTTGTAATTTGACCTAAAATAAAGCAGTTTTACCAAGTTTTACCTGATAGTGAAACAACGAACAGTTCTAGAATACGAATTTTTCATTTCCACATTATTTCTAACGCTATTAATGGATAATACGATTCAGAGGGTTTTATATTTGATTCACTAATTTGTCAATGTACTGACATCTCTATGCTTGGATCTTCGGTACACACCCATTAAACATTTTTCGTTATATTTGAGTAACCGAAAATATTATATCACTTGAGTATATAACTAAAAGCTTTATAAAAACGTTCGCATTACCTCTTGCACACCCTTATATACCGCTTAAAGAGCTTAAATGGGGCAATTTATAGAGGTTGCGGTAACACTGATTTAGTAACGCTATAGGACTTAAGGATTTATAACTATTATTATGAACAATTTTCGAATACTGTTATATAACTTTGTTGGCCACCCTTACATAACTGAAAATTAACTGCGAATGTTCACAACTCTTCCGTGACCCTTATAAACATTGCCTATAAAGGTGTTCGTAAAGTAATGGTTTAGTTGTGTATATTTGCTTGTTGTTTGACAAATGACAGTAGGCGGGTACAAAAATATCATGCTTTCTCTTTTACACATTGAACTTTTAAATAGCGATCGTCTCATTTTTATGTTCGTCACAGTAATTGGTTACCACAACTTTGCCTTGCGTTATCATTTTATTGTTCCTCATTCTCTAGTCTCCCTAAATAATGTGCCTGAATGGCGTGCTGTTTTATCGAATATTATAGCAACAATATTTAATGAGTGGTAGTTTTGCGATTCCATGGATGAAAATTTTCCTGCAATCCAAGTTTTACTGTGAATATATGCGAGATACTTCAGTACAACTCACGGGCCTTAAATATATATAAGTTTGGGATTATTTATATGAGTTTTATTTGAGCCTGGCCTAATCAGTGGCAGTCAAAACGCATACCCAATCGTATACCCCAAGGTAAAAGACAAGTTTATTGCACGAAAGTTGTTCCTTTTAACTTAAAGGCTCATGAAATAACCCTCTTATACAATATGAAAGCCAGTTTGTATTTGTTTAAAGACTAAGATCAAATCTTTTGCGGATTTTAAAATTATTAACAAGTAAACATGGCGGACTAAACGTGACACCTTTATAAACTATTTGAGTCCACTACATCACCTTTGGTAAAATAGTGTCTACTATAAAACCGTTATATAACATGCTCCTTCGGAAATTGGTATATGATAGGCTCTGTCTAATGTCTCGTATAACGAATAGATTTGAGGGTTTGACTTATTCTACTTTTTTGGTTTAGCAATGATTACTCAATTATTAAACACTGAAAATGGGGATATTAGAGACAAACGACAAAAGTGTATAACACGTCGATCCGTCGAATCGAAAAATTGCCATAGTTGGCGGCGGTGCTATCGAAAACGTTATTTTTACGAGCTTATAAATATAAATTGTCATTTGTCATTCCTAACCTCATTTTTACCGAATTTTGATTGAAATGAAATTACGAAAATAATTACGTTACTCTGTGGAAATTAAAAATAAAGTTACTGTCTCGGGCCAATTTCTTTTATCAAAATTGCTTTAGGAGTTTCTAGAAGTGTCCTGGGATCCATAGGCAATATACTTGGCAACCAAACATTTATAATTTCCATTAGCTATTTCAAGGGTCGCTGTGTGATATTAAAATATGAAAATTAAAATAAAAGCCCATTTTTTAAACTTAGTACCAAACCGTTAATTTTTTCTACATTGATCTTCTTCAGTTTTATCGTCAATAAATTCATTCACCCAATTACTTATTCTGCATTCGTCTTCATTTATTTCACAAACCCTGGCGAAAAATCAAGTGAAGAATTATTGATATCCTGATTAAAAATTAGTTCCTCATTATCAGAACATGACATAGGTTCATCAGAGTCTGCTTTTAAGTGTGATGCTTCATCTCTACACAAATCGACAACACTTATTATTGTTAATTCCACTGAGCTGACTGAATTTTGTTTAAACATGTTTTTGGTTAATTACAACAAATTCATTCTTTTGGCGGGAAGATATAGGTTTAAAATGGGTTTATTGGTAACCACAATGTAACTTAAGGATATATAATGATGATTTATTGGTCTTCTCATCACACAAGTTTTATGATGCATCTTTCCATCACCTTCAAACTTACAATTTTTATAAAAGTAATGTATTAAACTATTATATATCTCGAGGTTACAGTTAGGTGATGGAGCGCTTTATATAAATCTGCTATATAACTTTTGGTAACCAACCTTTGAAGTTTTATAAGGAAGTATCTGAAATGTTTTCATCACTTTTTTATAACCCTGTGAGTTATGGTGTTGTACTAACACTTTTATAAACTTTAAGTGTTCATTGGTAATCTTATAAATCCTTTAGGGGCGCTTTTTGTTCCATACACACCCTTATATACTCGTTATAAAACTTATAAGCCTTTAAGAGAATGCAAAATGTTTATTGGGCAACCAACGGTTCTGAAATAATTTAGCAATTTTGAATTATTTGCGCCACATCTATCTTTGAGAGTAAAATACCTAATTGATGTTCCACAGGACACATTTTCTTTGATCCTTCACCTAAATTTTCAGAAGATGAAGGTCTCTTTTTGTTGTTTCTTTCACCGCTAAGATTTGATATCCCTTCCAATTGAGTAAAAATCGTTGCAACTGCTCCATATCGCCACTTTCTTCGGTAAGGGCCAACAATGAACATGCTCTCTTCAAAATGAGACCCACAAAGCTGAGGGCTGCCATGGAGCAAATCCAAATTTCGAAGCAAATCTTTTTGATTTGCAGAAGTTACTTTTTTCTGTCTTGAAGAGATCGAAAGAAAAATTGACTCGGGTTGTACTGCTTATGATTCCAGTTTTTAGCTGCACATACCACTCCAGCTAACTTGGTAAAACTTCCCGCCATTTTTCCTTATCAATGCACTTGCTATAGGTACCTATACTGCTAGATTCGGAAACAATTTTTGACTGAATAAGATATGATATTTTTATTTTACTGGCAGACATCTAGCAAATTGGACAGTTTCCTCACCTTTTACCAGAACCTTCCTACCAAACAATAAACATAATTAAAGTTAAATTATTACCACTCCGCCACTGCAAGATGTCAGAATGACGCTATACCAAGGTATCCAAACTTTAGGTTATGCATTATTTTGCAACCTTGAGAGAGTGAGGCTTACGTAAATTTTATTCTGTGGCCTTTGCGATTTAATTGCTGGCCAATGGAATTTGTTAACAGAATTTTTTGACCAATCAAGGTTGTCAAAATCCTCACTTTCACTTATGCGTCCAGAGGCATTATTCTATAGGAAAGAGTGAAAGTGAGAATTTTGACAACCTTGATTGGTCAAAAAATTCTGTTAACAAATTCCAGTGGCCAGCAATTCTCACTTTCACTTTCACTCTTTCCTATAGAATAAGCGTCCAGCTGTCAAAGTAATATTATTTATTTTGTGTGCTTCCACGACAACAACTAAACTATAAAATTAGCTTTCACAGTGACTGCAAGGTAGATAACAGTTTATTTTTCTATTATGTTTACAACTAAAAGTATCTAAACAAAGTAACTAGTTCTAATATTTCAAAGTAATAACAAATATTCACTAAACTGGCCTATTATAATAATTTGCTATTAACGTAAATGTTCAAACTATATACCTTTTTGTTGCTTGCATGGTAAACATCGTTTTCATACTGAAGGACAACTATTTACTAATTCGACAGGACTGACCATTTTAAAGGCTTGACGAGTCACTGCCTTCAACTTCGCTCTACTTTGTATTGTTCTTCCTTTGAATACTAGATCTTTTAATCTTCCTCAGAAGAAAAAATTTAAAGGGGCAAGTAGTGTTGCCGCAAGACAAAACAATACAATATTGAGCTTACTTATATAATATCTCGAAATCAAGATAAAAACTCGTCAAATCAAGACAAGACGGTGTTAAGCAAAGTGAGAAGTAGGCAGTGGGTTAGCAACTAGTAGAAGCACATAATTTTTGAGCCAAATATAGGAAGTTTGACTAACTACTAACTTTTCGAAAAGTCTGGTTAGCATTAGAGCTAAAAATTGGTGAAAAATTACTTAAAGCATTCAAAAAAGCCATTTTGGAGTTTGTGTAAAAACTCAAGTTGGGATCAATGCAAACGTGTAAAAATCACCCAAAGCAACTAAAAATGTAATTTTTGAGAAATGAAGAATTTGGTTACAATTAGGGCAAAAAATCTGTTAAAAATTACCCATTTTGACTAAAAACAGAACTTTTGGTATTTTTGGAGTAATTCAATTTTTAAACAAAATAATGGAATAACTCATCAAAAATCTTAACTTGTAGTTTTTAGTAAAATTAATTTTGTAAGAGAAACTGAAAATTATTGGGCTAAATATACATTAAAAAAGGCCTACATTATTCAAAAGTGTCGGTCTTGATGATCCTTAAGGAAATCAATTTTAAGTCAAAATGAGGCAAAGCTAATGTAAATTTTTTCCGTTTTTTCGTTTACTAAATACAATATGTGTTTGTATCAAATTAAATAAAATTTTATTAACAACGCCCACAAAATTACAAATTGTGTTTTTCATGAAATTCAGGGGAGAATTAGGGTAAAAGTTAGTTAAAAGTGACCCACATTCTTCAAAAACGCAACTTTAGATATTTTTGGAGAGCTTGAGTTTTGGGACCAAAATCAGACAAATCTTATTCAAATTTCTTAACAGGAAATTTTGTTGTTTTTGGGAAATTCGAAATCTTCTTTGTTTCTGGTAATATTAATTTTTGAACCGAAATAAATAAAACTTAATTAAGATTGTTTCAAATGATAATTTCATGTTTTTTTCGGGAAAGTCAAGTTATGTTTAACGCAAAAAATTGTTGAAAATGACTCAGAACTTGTAAAGAAATGTTTGCAGAAACTCAGGTTGGATATATGGTTAAAATCGTTTAAAAATTACAAATTACTCAAAGGTTAGTTTAAGTTAGGGCCCAAAAAGGTTAAAAATTATTTAAAGCATCGAAAAAAATGCCCTTTTGGAGGTTTTAGAAAAAGCCGAGTTTAGCATTCTCTAATCTCTTCTAAATCGGTAAAAATTACTCAAAAACTCTACAAATGCAAAGTGTTTTGGCAAATTTCAAGTTAGGATCAAGGTCAAAGTCAGTAAAAAATTACGCCAAGCGTTTAAAAATGCAAATTTGGGAATTTCAGGTTAGAATTAGTATTAAAATCTATTAAAAAACGACCCACATTGTTTAAAAATGAACATTTTTATTGATTTTGGTGAAATCATTCCTAGGAAAAAATAAAGCAACGCTACTTCGAATCTTTTAATTTATTGCTTTTTGTAAATATCATTTTTCTATCAAAATGAGAGAAATTTGATTAAAAACTCCTTAAAATACAAATTTGATTTTTTGAGATAGGTTCGGACGAGGGTTAGGATTAGGGTCAAAAAACGGTGAAAAATGACTGAAAGCGTTGATTTTGAAATTTGTGCAATAATTCAAGTGAGGATTAGAGCAAAAGTCGTTTAATACTGCATCAAGCATCTGAAAAGGCAAATTTTGAGAAAATTAAGTTAGAATTAAGGCAAAAATCGGTTAAAAATTACCTACGTTTTGTAAAAACTCATTTTTTGATATTGTTGCAGAATTTAAATTTTTGTAGAAAATAGAGCATTGACTTCTAACGCCTCAGAATGAAAATTCGGTGTTTTTCGAGAAAGTAAAGTTATGATTAGGATCAAAAATTGCTGAAAATGACTCACAACTTGTAAAAACACAACTTTATAGTATTTAAAGAAACTCAGGTTAGGTTTATGGCCAAAATCGGATAAAAATTACTGAAAACAATAAAAAATGCAAATTGGAATATTTGGAAAAACTGAGGTTAGTGTAAGGTTAAAAATTATTTAAAACATCTAACAAACGTAAATTGGAGTTTTTAGAGAAACTCAGTTTAGAAATAGGGTTAAAATCCATTAAAAACGACCCGCATTGTTTAAAATCGAAAAGTTTGATATTTTTGGAGAAATCAGTTTAATAAAAAAAAAAAGAAAATCTAATGCGAATTTTCTAATTTATTGCTTTTGGTAAATATAATTTTCGTATTAAAGTAACTAAAACTTGACTAAAAACGCCTCAAAAACATCAGTATTTTACGAGAAATTCTCAGAGCGTGTATAAACCTAACTAAAGTTAGTTTTATATTAACATTAAACATGGCTCAGAAAGTTTAAAAATGCAAATTTAAAGTTTTGAGAAACATTGAAATTAAAATTACGGTAAAAATCGTTAAAAATTGACACAAAGCGGCTAATAATGCAAATTTAGAGAATATGAGGTTAGAATTAGGGTTAAAATCCATTAAAAACGACCCAAACACTATTTAAAAATGCAAATTTTGATGATTTTGGGGAAAATGAATGTTAGGACAAATTAAAGCCAAACTAATTGAAATCTTCTAATTTGTTGTTTTTTGTAAACATAATTTTTGAATCAAAATAAGTGAAATTTGACTTATAACGGCTCAGAATAAAAATTTGGTATTTTGGAGAACAAATTTGGAGTTTTTGGAAAAGTTTAGGTTAGAGGACTAAAGTCGGTTAAAGATGATTTTAACCCACGAGTTTAAAAATGTAAATTTTGAGTTTGAAAAATTCAGGTTAGGATTAGGGCCACAAACATGTTTCGTTTGGTTGGCTCGTGTGTCTGTTTTGCCACATTTTACGTGTTCTTTCGGAATGTGTCTGTTGTTTGAGTTTATGTACTACTAAGACGGTTTGTTCTTGCCTGACTGAAGCAGACCACAATAAAGGTAGAAACGTTGGCGATTTCTATAAAGTGAAGAGTCCTCAGCGAAACGTTTAAATGTTCTAAAACTTCAACTACATTTAGTTCTTGAGTTTCGTTGTCTTCATTTAAATTGTAGTGTTTTGGTTTACACTTTATGAAGCTTCCATAATTCTATAAATTAATTTTCAACTGCCTAAACAGTCTTTTATCTGATTGATGTCGTTGGGGTACATATGGAAGTATAACTCACTGGCTTCTTGTGAGTTTTCGTTTGACAATATAAAACACTTTATCATGTCATATTTTTCATAGTTGTCAATCATTTTTACTTGTAAAGTAAGGACCACATCAACATTAAAAACTAAAAACTTACGCAAAAATTAAAACGCAATAACTTGACGCATTCATCTGTTGTCATAGAAGCACACAAAACAAATAATATTACTTTGACAGCTGATCGCAAAGCCAACTTGAATATAAACACAAAAAATATAATATTTCACTTATTGAAAATGGTTCAAAATGGACAATTTTTTAAAGTCATAGCCGGCTATGATTTTTATTTAAAATAAAAAAGTTATGTAAATTTTTGACAAAACGGTAGTAGTAAACACGCCACTGAATTCAGGTCGAAAAAATGCCCTAAGAATGTTTTTGTTTCACTTCAATATTGTCATAAACAAAAAAGTTACGAGGTATTTTCGAAATAGACGAAATTTGAAAAACGCCCTCTAGCGCCGTGGACTGTAATGATATCGAAATACGGCTTTTGCCATTAATTTTTTTCTCAAAATCGACCTCTAGACATGTGTTATCCCTATCTAGCCGGGAAATTGGTTTTTCCTGTCAAGACACTCCAAATCCAAATACCCCGTACAGGGTGTTTCAAATTCGAGCCACATCATTGGGATCTCAGCAACGGTATGACATACAGGGACGGTTAAATTGGGGCAAAGATGCTCAATTTGGAGTTCAATAATATGCCTTTTTAACTTTTTAAAAAAATTCGTTTACTTCTGGAGATATCTGAAAAAATCAACTTTACTTTTTAAAATACGGATCTGGATTTCTTATTCGCTATTTTGATCGCTCTTTTTAATCCAAACAACACCATATTAATATGATATAGTTTGCAATTAGAGTTTAGCTAAAAATGTTTTTTTTTTTTTGATATACCTATTATCTCTTTTACTACCTATTGTTACTAGGAAGTCTTAAGTACCAAACAAAGCAACAAACAAACAGATACAATATTACAGTAAATACTGACTATATACTACTAAATTTCTGAATTCATTTATAAATAAGTAACTTGCAACACGAAAAATACTTTAATAAATATTTTACAAATAAAATAAATTACAGTTAACCATCTAAAATAATAATATAGGTTTTTATATGCTTATAATGATTCAATTCTGCTTGGATTTTATTAGAAGGGATTTAATAACAAAAGCAAGGGCTATATGAGCTAGAACAATTGAACGAACAATAACTAGCAACTTGCTTAGAAGAACTCAAAAATGTATTGAGGTATAGGGGGAGTTATTCGAGTATTTACTTTAATGTTCTATGTAAATCTTTTTGTTCAGTGCTTCGTTTGGTAATAAAATCGGTACCTATATTTAAAGGAAAAAAGATTTATAACTAATTTTAATTGCAATATATGTCATCTTGAATATTGTGTTGTTTTGATTAAAGAGAGCGATCAAAATAATGATTATCAAAAATCCAGGTCCGTATTTAAAAAAGTAAAGTTGATGATGGTTCTCAAAAAACGAAACGTCGCAGGATGAAACTAAATATGCCATCTTACAGGGCAGAAAAAGTAGCACTGAAAAAGTGTCAATCATTTTGAATTATCTCTTTGAATAAGCTCAAAACAAATTAAAAACGATTTTTTCCAAATTTCGTATTTTTTTGATATCTCCGGAAGTAATCGGAATTTTTTAAATGTTAAAACGGCATATTAATGAACTCCAAATTGCACAACTTTGTCCCAATTGAACCGACCCTGTATCTCTTACCGTTGCTGAGATCTCAATGATATGGCTCGAATTTGAAACACCCTGTACATACAGTAATTACGAATTACGTTTCAATCCGGTGACATCAGGATGAACCAAACGGTTATAATAGTTCAGGTTTTTCTGGAACTTTATGTGTTACAGAATTCACCCTAAATATCAATGTTTTTTGGTTTTTTCTGTGTCTAAACGCGAGTCCTATCTGCCCGAGGGGTGAATTTTTAGCTGTTAGTCTTTCTTATTGGAAATTTACTAAAATATTTAGTATAAAATATTTTGTTTTTGTTCTTAAATTTAAGTTTTTTAGTTTTTAAGTAAAGTTTTTCGCTTTCTAAAATGGTGGATACCAACATTGCATGATAAGTAAGGTTACTGCTTTACTTGCGCTTTTGATTTCCCGATAATGTACGGGGTGTTCATTATAAAACTTCATCTAGCTGGCTGTGAAATGTCAAAAGAAAACGGTGGAGAAAGAAAGGTCCATTTACTTTGATTATGTTATCCTTTTCTGTCAAAATTTCATAGTCTGCTAGATGAAGTTTTATAATGAACACTCCTTACTTAGTACGTTTTGTTTGCAACTCAGCGGTTTGAATACTTTACCTTATTTGAATAAATGACCTGATTTGACTTCAGTTTAAATTATTTTTGAGCGGTGATAAGGCTTGTTTAAAGTGAGGAACTTCTAGGCCTAATTCTTTTTTACTATAATGTGTCGATAAAATGAAAACAACAAAATCTATTATTAGGTATGACAACCGTCCCGTCAGACGTGCCCACGCCACGTGAACCAGCCAAAGGCCCTAACAGTGAAGGAATTTCATCCCTTCAATCCAGCACGAAGAGTCGGCATGAAGGTCCTTCCATTCTCCTCAAGCCGTCTTTTTGGCTGAAGTTTATGTAAGTTCTTATTCTTAAAATCACGCAACCGCGCTATTGCCTACCGAGCTACAGAACCTTCCTTATTAAGGATCTGATGGTAACACCCATATGGAAAATAGAGGAATCATAACAAACAAATGAACCGCGTGACAGTCCATTTTCAAAACTTCATTTCGCTGGAATAATTTCTTAAAAAAAAAATAAAAATTGAAATTGAAAATTATCTTAAGAATCAGTTTCTTGGTTTTCGATTTCTATCCATTGAAAAATCGATGTTTTTTCTAGGATCGCTGTCCCTCTTCTAGACTGGTGGATATGGCTATCCTTACATTATTATTGAGAAAACAAAGGATGGGAATACTCTCAGACTGCTATATAGAGAGACGCCACCCGAAAACGCTTTTAGTGACGTATTTGTCCGCTCTGCATCTGTCACTTTGACAAATGGAGTTTTGTCGCACTTCTGTTATTTTTCTTAATATTATTGCTTTCGTTTTTAAACAAATTCTAATGAAATGGACGTGAACAATGAACTTGCGCGAAAGCGAAAACGCGACGAAATCGAAGACATTCTTCACGACAAAACGAAGAAGGGTGAGGACAAAAAAAACCCCGCGAGCCAAGCAGAAGTCCAGAAGAAACGACTCAAAATCGGCGACGAGTACACCTGTCCCATCTGCCTCGTCTCTGTGGAAAAGAGGCGCATAGGGACTCCGAATAATTGCACCCATCGTTATTGCCTCAAGTGTCTGAAGACGTGGTCCAAACGCAAAAACACGTGTCCAATATGCAGGCTGAAGTTCAAGAAAATTCAAGGTAAGCTTTGTTTTGTGTTCTATGTTATATAATCGGTTTTCGATTAAGTTATATCTTGCACGTACCTACATCTGGTGTCTCTTGTGAGGATAGAAAAAAAACCTTATCTATGTTAAAAAAAAACCGAGGGGTATCCACTATTGGCAATACATGTACAATGTAGGTGACAATACCATGACAATACCAATAACTACTCAATACAAGGAAAACACCTCACAATACTGTTGCAATACCTGGCACTATATGCCGTCTCAAACTATTATGGACTGGGGTGTGCCATGGAATCCAGATGTTTTGCCTCTGTATAAATTTTTGACAATGACATTGAGTGAATTTGGCAAGTAAATGAGGTTACAAATCCGACAAATGTCTAAATTATTTGTAAAACGTTGCCAAATTAATACAAAATTAAGTATACATCATTCAAAATACTGAGCGTACCATAAGTAGGCAGTATGTGTTGTAGAAAGAAACAAAATCATGAAATGGATAGGTGCAGTAAAAAACCCAGATATAGAACCATAGATACATATAATTGATAATTAGTTCATGGGATATTCAAAAGACTACTGATATAAGTTTGAACATCCGAAGATCATCATATTTTGGTGCTAAGTTAATAGACAATTAAAGAAATATGCAGAAGCACCTCTTTCTTAAGAAGATAGAAGTAATAAGGTAGACATGTTACTTCTATCTTTCCATTCTTAACGAATGATCGAGAGTGTGAATTTACAACAATTCGCGGAATTTGTACGATTGGAGTAATGTCGGCTTGATGTATGGTAAAAAAGTTAAATACATCTTCAGATTATATGTTAGTTATTATGATTATTATGAGAAAAAATATCCATTATTTCCAGCATTTTTAACCCATCAATTCTTTTTTAAATTTCTAAATCATGAAAACAGTATGAAATAAAATATTGTATGATACAGATCAGTTAGGTGTTGTTACAGTACTCGTATAACTTTCTGTTACAGTACGAGGTAAAAACCTCGTACTGCAGTAGCAAGTCAGCTACTGGACTTGTGACGTAACTTACTATTTCATAACATTAATCTGACAACATTTCACTAATGAACTAGACATTTGTCAAATTTGTAACCTTATTTACTTGCCAAATTCAGTCAGTGTCATTGTCAAACATTTATACAGGGGCAAAACATCTGGTTTCCATGGCACACCCCAGTCCATAATAATTTGAGACGGCATATACTTTGACAGTACATGACAATACCAGACAATGGGTTTCGTGCGGCACGTGACTACATTGGTTGAAAACAAAAATTATATTGTATTTGTGTGCTTCTGCATAAACACAACTAAATTTAAAGTTTGGATCCCCGAAAAAGGCCTTAGTAGGATTTAAAATTGATGCAAAAAGACCAATTTTATTGCAAACATTATATAATTAATTATTTAAGTGAGGTTATATTTACAAAAATTCTGGCAAAATGACGTCATGTGCACGAAACCCATACCAAAAAGTTTTGTGACAATACCTCACAATACCGACAATAGGTATCAACTGGTAGTACCTGCAATGACCAGAGAATACCACAATACCTGAGACAATTTGACATTAAAATTAGCTTTGGCGACGCTGCAAAATTTGCATTGCAGCATTTTGCAAAATTGCACAATTTTTTTAAGATAAAAATCTTTTAAAGGATTCACAAGATGTTTTTACTGTATATTGTGTTTTTAGACATTGGCTATTTAAATTATGTACGTAGCTAATCATTCTATAGTGTAACAGTGGTTTTCTGTAAATATTTTAAAGTGTTTCTTGAAAGCAGTTGGAAGCTTCCATGCAAAAAATTTTAGTTTTTAACTAACCCGTCAATAGGGAACGTGAGATGGTCCAAAAACGGGGATTCTTCAAATTGTCGGCTTCTCTCACTAAGTAGGTGCCTCCAAACCCGGTGCTAGTCTACTTTTTTCCGGGCTACACGATGGTGGCAAGAATTCCTTTAAAATGTGGAATTTTTTGCAGTGTATGGCAGATACTCTAGGCTGTACATTAAAGAAATACCGATCAGAAAAAACTCATGGTACGTGCAGGACGCTCCTCAGCAGTCAAATTCGGGGATCCTTGAAGTACTGGCGAACGCGTTGTTCAACATCTTTGGGGGTATGTTCATGGATGTGCATGGTAGTTGATATTTTAGGGGTTATAAGGGCGAAAACTGAATACTTACTACAATTTTAAATAAATGTAGTAAAAATTAGAGTTGTTTCTGAAATGCCAAATTAATATCGTTTAATTAAGCCTAATCGGCAGTTTTGTACAGGGTGTTCCAATATAAAAAAATTAAACTGATGGTAATTCACTTTATGGATCTCAATTCGAGCAAAGAACTGATGTACGTATAAATAAAAGATGTTGGTGTAACTTAAATACGTTTATTTATACTAATAAATCCACTACAGTATTTTCTTAATCCTTCCTAAAATCTAAAACATATATTTACATAAGTACGTCTAAGTTAATTAATTAATCCTTACAACACTTAATTAAGAAAATTATTAATTTTTGCGCATACCAACTCAATCAATAACCATTCGTTTCTTCGATTATATAGCTATTTAAACTTTTGAAGAAGTCGTGACGTCCACGCTTGTTTGGAGCTTCAAAACTAACAATCTCCAATATAGTAATAAATGTTGTCAAGTTGGCTATCAGAAAAAAGATGGAGTAACTACAGTTTAACACGTCTCTTTTTCTATCAAAGCTACAAGGCCAATTTTTTGTTGTTGTTGAACACCTGGTACTTAGAGACACATACTGCATGTATGAAGATAGGTACGGGGTGTTCATTATAAAAATTCATCTAGTTGTCTGTGAAATGTCAAAAGAAAAGGATGGAGAAACAAAAGTCCATTTATTTTGATTATGTCATCCTTTTCTCTAGATGAAGTTTTATAATGAACACCTCGTACTATCTTTTGTACCATCTCGATCGTTGTTTATAATAAAAATTGCATGTATTTGGTGTGGGCCTGATAAAACGTTCTAATAAAAGATTACTGTCCGAGAATAGTTGTTTATGCATCAAGGACATTAAGTAGATGTTTACGCCCTAAGGGCGTCGAGCTTAGGACAGCTTTGGGTCTGTGGCCTGAAGGTTTCTAAGTCGTCCGAAGGCATAAACAGATACTTAATGCCGGTGGAGCATTCAAAAGTTTATGTCCCACCAGTTCATGTTGGTGTGTTTCAATAATAAATAGTTATTTAAAAAAATCTAAAATTTATATCCTTTATGTCCCACCAGCTTCTTATTCTGTTGTTCGGGTTTATGTTATCAAAAACATAAACCCGAAATTTATTCACGTGCAAGCATAATAGCTATGTATGTATCATGGGCATAAACATACCGGGTGTTGTATCGTCGGACGAGACATAGGAAATCTCATGTAAATTTTGATAGTGTCAATTATTGGATTCCCTAATTATTTTGGTGAAAAAATGTATTTAGTTTTTTTTTAAAGAGCGCTAAAATTCGCAACCAATAGGATAACTTCAAGCTTTTTTGCCTCAACCCGTTTACGAATTATTTGCCTATAACATTTTTGATATTTTGTCTTTTTATCGCCCCGTATCCACCGACACCAGTCAAGGCAAGAGTTGGCTGTCAAATAAAGCTGTCAATCATGAATTTTTAGTGTTTGATAGCCAAGTCTTACTGGTGACCGTAAATACAGGGCGATAAAAAGGATAAAACTTAAAAAGTCATTGGAAATAACTTGTAAACGGGTTAATAAAAAATGTCTGAAGTTGTCAATTTAGTTGTGGTTTTTAATGTTCTTCAAAAAATCTAAATAGATTTTTTCTCTAAAATAATTAGGAAAGCCAATAATAGACCCTTTTAAAATTTACATGAGATTTCCTATGTCCCGCACGACGATGCAACACCCGGTATACTAATACCTGTAGTACTTACCAACTTTTATGTCTCACCTATTACGTCTGGAACTTTCAAATACAAAAACTTACAAGTTTATGCCTCTTCAGACATAAGGTGCACTTTGTAGGCCGCATGGGCATAAAGTAAATAAATTTTAGCATTTTTTTAATAATGTATTGTTGTGTGGAGCTATTAGTGGAGCAGAAAAAGTTTGTATGAGCCACAGACTTTAGCATACGTTTATGCCTTCGGGCGACATTGAAACCCTCAGAGCATTAACATCTATTTTATGCTCTTAATACATTCAAAATTATTATGTCGGCGCAAGCATACATTTTGAATTTATGTAATTGGTAACTGAGCAAAAACACAACAATGTATTTTTGAGACATATTAGTTAGGTATGTATCAAGGGCATTAAGTAAGTAAAGGCAGCAAACGCGACGAGTTTAGGAAAGCCGAGAGTTTCAAAGTCGCCCGAAGGCATAAAAGATACGCTAATACCAGTGGTGCATACAAACTTCTATGTCCCACCAGTTCATGTAAGTGCGTTTTTGAACAATAAATTATTATTAAAAACATCCTAAAATATATCTACTGTACGCCCGCGATGATCATAACTTACACTTTATAAAGTTCATTTTTATGTATTTGGTAACTAAGCAATAAAGCACAATAATGTACTGGTACGATATAATAGTTATTTTATGTATCTAGGGCATAAGGTATATGTTTATGCCCTGAGGGCGACACGTCAATGGCCCTATTTGGTTTCTAAATATGTATTTAATGTCCGCGCGAACTTAAAGTGCACTTTACGGCCGCCTAGGTTATAAAATGCACTCTATGACCGGGCGGGTATAAAGAGTAACTTAATATAATTCCTGAACTTTCTCCGCAACTGAGAGAGACAGTCTAGGTACACTACGATTGTAAAACAAGCACTTAATGTAACTTTTACAAATGAAGTTTAAACTGCGGATTTAACATCTATTGCATTGTTTATCTGTTAAGATCTCTCTAACTGAAGTTTAAACTCAACTTGTAAACGTGGAACTAAGGGTGACTTTTACAAGTTCAAGTAAAACTTCAGATTGAAGATAAAACTCCATATATAACCTACATTGCATTGTTTATCTGTCACGTGTTTATCTGTCAGGTAACAATGCAATGTGTATGTCAAGTCTGGTGTTTTTTTATCTTCAATCTGAAGTTTTACTTGAACTTGTAAAAGTCGCCCTAAGAGTGACTTTACAACTATCAGTAAAACTTCAGTTTGAAGATAAAACACCAGTAATTACGTAGACTGCATCGTTACCAACAATGTAATCTACGTCATTACTGTGATTTGATTTACAAACTGAAGTTTTGCTAATAGTTGTAAAAGTTGACTTTTACAACTATCAGTAAACTTTTACAACTATCAGCAAAACTTCAGTTTGAAGATAAAATACCAGTAATTACGTAGACTGCATTGTTACCAACAATGTAATCTACGTTATTACTGGTGTTTTATCTTCAATCTGAAGTTTTACTTGAACTTGTAAAAGTCGCCCTAAGAGTGACTTTACAACTATCAGTATAACTTCAGTTTGAAGATAAAATACCAGTAATTACGTAGACTGCATTGTTACCAACAATGTAATCTACGTTATTACTGGTGTTTTATCTTCAATCTGAAGTTTTACTTGAACTTGTAAAAGTCGCCCTAAGAGTGACTTTACAACTATCAGCAAAACTTTAGTTTGAAGATAAAATACCAGTAATTACGTAGACTGCATTGTTACCAACAATGTAATCTACGTTATTACTGGTGTTTTATCTTCAATCTGAAGTTTTACTTGAACTTGTAAAAGTCGCCCTAAGAGTGACTTTACAACTATCAGTAAAACTTCAGTTTGAAGATAAAATACCAGTAATTACGTAGACTGCATTGTTACCAACAATGTAATCTACGTTATTACTGGTGTTTTATCTTCAATCTGAAGTTTTACTTGAACTTGTAAAAGTCGCCCTAAGAGTGACTTTACAACTATCAGCAAAACTTTAGTTTGAAGATAAAATACCAGTAATTACGTAGACTGCATTGTTACCAACAATGTAATCTACGTTATTACTGGTGTTTTATCTTCAAACTGAAGTTTTACTGATAGTTGTAAGAGTCACCCTTACGGCGACTTTTACAAGTTCAAGTAAAACTTCAGATTGAAGATAAAACTCCATATATAACCTACATTGCATTGTTTATCTGTCACGTGTTTATCTGTCAGGTAACAATGCAATGTGTATGTCAAGTCTGGTGTTTTATCTTCAATCTGAAGTTTTACTTGAACTTGTAAAAGTCGCCCTAAGAGTGACTTTACAACTATCAGTAAAACTTCAGTTTGAAGATAAAACACCAGTAAGTACGTAGACTGCATCGTTACCAACAATGTAATCTACGTCATTACTGTGATTTGATTTACAAACTGAAGTTTTGCAGATAGTTGTAAAAGTTGACTTTTACAACTATCAGTAAACTTTTACAACTATCAGCAAAACTTCAGTTTGAAGATAAAATACCAGTAATTACGTAGACTGCATTGTTACCAACAATATAATCTACGTTATTACTGGTGTTTTATCTTCAAACTGAAGTTTTACTGATAGTTGTAAGAGTCACCCTTACGGCGACTTTTACAAGTTCAAGGAAAACTTCAGATTGAAGATAAAACACCACACTTGACCTGACAGATAAACAATGCAATGTAGGTTATATCTGGAGTTTTATCTTCAATCTGAAGTTTTACTTGAACTTGTAAAAGTCACCTTTAGTCCCACTTCATGCATTTTACGACAATTCGTGACAGTTAATGAGTGCTGATAAAGATTGCAAACTACAACAAAACTGGCTAGAAATCGTAGAAAAATCAATTTTTTTTCCTCTAAGAGACTGGTAGAAATTCAAGTTTGAAATAAGTTAACTCTAAGTCAACAGTCTGAAGTATATTATGTTGTAGTTGTACGGCTACATGTTTTGCCTAAAAAGGCATCATCAGGCCTAAAATATAATTATAAAACAATTGCAACGCAAGAACAACCAGAATTAAACTCACCACAATCACAACACACGTTAAAACAGTTGAAAATTCTAAAACACGTTCACATATTTACAAATTGGCTAGAAGATTAACAGTGGGCAAATACCTGAAGGTCGGTCGTCGAGCAAAGTACCGGCGTACTCGTACTTCGCTCGACGATCGACCTTCAGGTATTTGCCACTGTTAGTTTGTAAATATGTGAACGTGTTTTAGAATTTTTAACTATTATAACGTGTGTTGTGATTGTGGTGAGTTTAATTCTGGTTGTTCTGCGTTGCAATTGTTTTATAATTTTAGGCCTGATGATGCCTTTTTCGGCGAAACATGTAGCCGTACAACTACAACATAATAAACTTGAGACTGTTGACTTATAGAGTTAACTTAACTTGGCTAGAAATCACGCATATTTTGTTACAATGATAACTAACCATTATCCTGTAGCACATTACAAAACAAAAGTTCCTCATTTTGTTTCTCTTTGTATATGTACGAGACGTTTCAATGATTCTGTTAAGTTTCAAAATCCTGTGTTTCCTTTAAGTTTATGCATTTGCTCTTCTTTAGACACATTCTGCACGGAAAACATTATTATTATACTTATTATTATACTACTCAAAAAGTTCGTTTACATCAATACAAACTACTCCGATAACCAGCCCTACTAACGATTGATGAATAAAAGACAAAACCATAGTTTAAAATCGTCTTCGTTGACCTAGTTAGTTACCTCCTCTGTCCAGGATTTTTACACTGTACATTGCGCACAAAAATAAAAACTCTTTGCTATCCAATACAACTATTATTTGATAAGTACTCTAAACATAATAAATACTTTTGTAATATATATTTTTTTTAGCGGAGGTACTCGCAAACGATACGTTTTTGTTTTAAGTCAGGCACTACAGTTCAATCGAACCCTCTTCGATTATTTTGAAAACGATCGAATAGTTTGAGGGTTTTTTTTTCTGATTTGTTTATGAAAGTTGTTTTCAAAGGGCAATGCACACAAGAGCAAGTTACTTTGTACTGACCAGTTTTGAAATAAATTAATAATCTTGAAGCACAAAACAGCAAAAGGGCAGTTGTGTCAAAACCTCCAATTTACAAGTGTATCGCTAAACATTTAACTGTCTAACTTGTCCGTCAATATACCTCTCTAGTATTAGGTACTTGATAGCACATCAAAATTAGTTTTCTTATTTTTTTTTGCGGAAAACGTACAAATTTAACCAAACATGAGGGCTCACGGCTACTACATTGCCGAAAAAAATTTAAATTTACTTCACCATAAGCACACTTACTTATAAAAAGTTTGAAATTATTGAACTTACTTTTAGTAATTTTTTCCTATTCTTATACCTAACACAGAAGTTATTATTATAAACTAACAATAGCAATATAAATTTACTTCGTAAAAATTACGCTGAATATGCTTTTTTATTTTAATGTAATAATCTCGCGCTTCTTTAACGAAAAATTAACAATACTGAATAAGAAAAATACTTTGATAACAATTTGTTTAACGTTCTATCCGATAAACGAAATTAAGATCACGACACTGCGTATGTCTCTACCGAATATAGAACTTCAGACTAAGATTATTAAACATTACAATCCTCAATAGCTAACGTTAATACCTAAGTTTTACGATAAATTTAAAATATTCATATTTATAACAATATTATATTTAACATTTAAAGGTATCACAAAAAATATGTCTCTTTTTTTTTTGTAAGAGATATTCTCCTTATAGTTCTTGGTTGAAACCTTAAAGAAGAACAAGAAGTGGAGATGTTGATAAAGACGAGGGGGTAGGTAAGAGATAAGTGTTGTGCTCACTGTACACAATTGCGACATTTCGGGGAAAACTTTTGTCTTCAGTAAAATTCAAAGCCACCTTAGGAAGTTAGACAGCGCGTTCATTTCAATTGCAAAATAATGTATGAACTGCGAATAGGGATAGTTTTGACAAAAAAGGACTAGACACCAACTCGTTCAGAACTCACTAATGTCACCAACTTGATGGCTTTTTTTAATGAACATCTCCTCTACTTTGAGACTTCTTTAGATACCAAGTCTATGCTTTCTCGCTCCTCAATAGGACATTTAATCCGACTTTTCGTACATATGTGGCGTGTGCCCAAGGAAAGGATTTTCTCAGGCGATCGATCAGGGCGTTAAGAAAAGAAACTTTTCAGCTAACCGAGCTTTCGGCAATTGTTTATTGCCTTCTTAAGGGTGCTTGACTGTTTCAAAATTGAGTCATCAATTTTAAAAGATTGACCATGCAACCATGTCTGTTTGGTTTTATAAAAATATGCGATAAAACAATTTTAATCTGTAGTCCCGTTAATATGTGTATTTTTTTAAAAAACAATGTGTGACATCATTTACACAGTAAAGTGTAGAAATGTTCTAATATGGATCAAAACTAAAGCGACCCCTCCCGATAATGCAAAGCGGTGACTTTCATGAGAAACAGTCAAGCACCCTTAAGAAGGCAATAAACAATTGCCGAAAGCTCCGTTAGCTGAAAAGTTTCTTTTCTTAACGCCCTGACCGATTTCCTGAAAAAATCCTTCCGTATATCTATCTTCACTGGTTTCCTTGATAAATGGTGTCTAAATTTCGATACGTGGCTAAATACTATAATATCGAAATTTGGGCACCATTTATAAAGGAAACCAATGGAGATAGGTATAGGATACGCTTCATAAAAAATGCTTAGATACGTTTACGAAGTATGAAAAAGCTAAATATGCAGGGTGTTCCGTATAGAAAATTATAACTTTGGTATGCCACGGGCTTTGGGTAGACATGTATAAAAGATTTCGTATTGAAAAAAAACTACACCTAATTATCAACCACTTTCGTATTTAACATTTTTTTCTTCGAGTTAAATTAAAGCCTCTAGGTGGGGGGCAATTTTATAATCAATGACCCTGTACACAAGTCTCGGCTCTAAAACTTGGTGTGCTCATCAACGAAACCAATGGCCCTAAAGTCAAAATTCTTGCAAGTATCGAACAGGCCAAAGAAAAACAGTCCCGGTCCTTCTATATGGATGTGAAAGCTGGACCTTTAATAAAGCACTGGAGCGTCGAATCGACGCATTCGAGATGTACTTTTATCGACATATTCTGCGCGTATTCTGGATAGACCGAATAACCAACGAAGAGGTACTCAGGCGGACGAATAAAGATAAAGAACTATTGACAACAATAAAAGAAAGAAAACTGCAATACATCGGTCACATCATGAAAGGAGAGCGATATGAAATACGCCGCCTTGCATTGAGGGGAAGGATCGAGGGCAAAAGATCTGTGGGCAGACGACATAATTCGTGGCTCAAGGATCTGAGATGATGGATTGGTCGAAGTCTAGAAGAGGGTATTCAGGGGTGCAGTTTCGCGCACTATTATAGCCAGTTGGATCGCCAACCTTCGGAGGGAGACGGCGTCATAAGAAGAAGGAGGTTATAACAGATATGCATCCAAGTTTATATAGGTGTAGGTTAACTGGACAGGTGCGACTTTGGCACCTACGACCCAGCAGCGGGCTCCATAATTGGATCCATTGCGGCCCATTAGTATTTTGTTTTTCGTTGTCCTTTCAAGCCTTTTTGTCAGAAATATCCGTCTTCGCAGTTCATTAAGGTACTTTGAATTCAAAACACTGTCCATCGTTATGAAACTAATACTGATTGAGATTCAGTTTTGCGATGAAGACCTACTACAGTATGATCGAAAATTGTGCGGTTTTTCTTGATAACCTTCTAAGTGATGCGCATATTGACGTGCTCGGAATTGAGAAAACTAAGCTCAACATTGCGGGCATATTCAAATGGTCCCAAATACCCACAGCAAGGCACCTTACTATCTATCCTATACAGCGACTATTCACATTCCTATCGTTTACCGTATTTGAACATGCTGTCGATGGTGAGCGAAGTCGTTTGTTTGGCAAATTCTTCCAAGTTTTTTTTTGTTTAGTTTAGTGGTGCAAGAATTATAAAAGTTGAGACTTAAATTATTACTCAGGCAGTCTTTTGTACCTAAAGCAAACTGAAGAACCGGCAGTACGTGAAAACTGAATTCGAATGTCAATCTTTTACTTTTTGTTGCATGTAGGTAGTAGTTGCTCTGGGAAGCAACCACAAGTTTATATAAGATTTTGTAACCTTACAACTGTTTTTTTTTACGGACACTCCAACACAACTGAAAAAGTAATAGCCAAGACACTTGGGAAAAAGAACAAAAAAATTATAGTTTTTCGACAAAAAAACTGTCAATAGTTTGTTTCAACTGCTCGATGAAAATAATTAGTGGGCACTTTACTATTGGTATAAACTTGGTTGCATGTAGATGTGTCTTATCTTATTGTCAATACCTAATTGAAACATTTTGGCAATAATTGAAACACATGGATTCACACAATTAAGTAATAACGTAACCAAGGATGAAAACGGTGTTATTAGAATAAACATGCCTTAATTCTTAGCACTGTACCGTGTTTCCAGTGAACTTATTCGGGCTTAAGCCGGTGCCACTGCACTATGTTCTGTCTGGGTTTCGTGATCATGTCCTGCCAGTGTTTGGTTTCGGATGCTCCTGAACCATTTTTGCCTTTAAAAAAAAATACATTAAATTAGCCGTTGAATGGTTTTGATACAGCAAAAAAAAATAAAAATCCCGAAAGATTTATATTTTGTCAAATAGATTCTCAAGTTTCATTGTTCAAGCAAAAAGTTTCGTAGGCACCAAAATTAAAACCGATTCTTAAGTACAAAATCAAATATCGTAACTCTTTTGCTACTTCTCTAGATCCTGAACTATTAAATTCGCCTAGCATGATAAACTCTCTTAGACAATTAGACATAAATAGAGGGTGTTTATTTAAAAATGTTATCTAGTCGGCTGTGAAATGTCAAAAGAAAAGGACGAAAAAACAAAAGTACATTTTCTTTGACTATGTCATCGTTTTCAACCTTCTAGATGACATTTGCTACTGAACACCCCGTACTTTGTCTAACCATCAATTGTTTGTATAACACAACATCCATAGTTCCACATACATCATTCTGATTCCGTCATCTTATGCGGATTATCTTATGCATCTTAATACATACCGTAAAGTTTCCGAGAACCATTGAAAAGTTCTCTTTTCACTT
The DNA here is from genome assembly GCA_951812265.1 of Taphrorychus bicolor. Taxonomy (NCBI): domain Eukaryota; kingdom Metazoa; phylum Arthropoda; class Insecta; order Coleoptera; family Curculionidae; genus Taphrorychus; species Taphrorychus bicolor. The sequence continues at coordinate 1,657,886 of OX638306.1, read as the reverse complement.
ACTCTTTAAGTCAAATGGTCAAAGTCAACGACAAAATAAACGTTCAAAAACTATCTATTTATTGATTCCATAGCTGTAATGGTACGTCATATTGGTTGAAATTGAAGTTTCTTGCTAAGTGTTGCCAATTTTTTTTAATAGTTGTTTATTATAGCTGTATTTGTTGTTGGATAAATAGTGGAAAAAACAACAGTTACTATATCGAAAACTTTGACATTTGCCATATGATTTTAGAGGTCCGCGTAGAACGATACATATATCAAAAAAGGTGGAATGTAGTGTGCACTGCGGCAACACTGTGAATCCGCAATATACGCTATATCCGCATATGGAAAAAATTATTTTTACTTAGTGCTGGAGTTATGTGTAATCAACAACATAAGTAAACCTTAAGACCATCTATTTATTAATTCCAAAAGCGTAGGTTAAAGAAACCTTTTACTAACTGTTAGTGTTGGACAAAGCCAGAAGTTTTGAAAATGGGAAATATTACAGGAAATTTTCCGGAAACTTCTCGAAACTTTTTTATTGCTTGTTGACTTATGTGCAATCAAATTTCGAACTGAGACTGTAATGCCTTAAAAGAGCCTCAACTTCTTTAATAGTGATCATTGTTCCCGAAGTTCTCCCGCTCGTTCAGTAATCACAAGTTGAGTAATTTGTTTCTTGTCCCTTTTTCTTGTGTTATTAACATTTTATTCTATAGTTTCTTCTACACCTTGTCTTATTCTATTACGATCATTTTAAACGGGACTCTATGGTGGGAGGTAAAAAGGAACACGAAACCGTTGGATTCACTCCAATCGGTCCAGTCGTCCTAAAGTTATAGCCGATCAAAAATGAAAATTGAGAAAGAAAGAGGGAATACCCCCCTTTAGTATCTTTCCAAAAAAATTTGAATTTTTGTGAGGCGGTGTCAATGCCCTGTGAACCTTGTGAACGTAACAACATAATAAGAGTAAAATTAGTCCCATAAGTGGACTTTTCTTCTAAATACCTCTAACGCACCTTCTGAAGGTGTCTAAAAATCGACTTCCATGAGTTCTTCATCTGATCTAACGAGACAAAGGCCTTTAATTCCAGGAAAACGGGGTAAATTCCTGCATAAATTCCTATCAGAAAATGCAACGATGACTTCAACACATCCATGGTGAACCACAGTACTTGAATTCCACCTCAAGAATGCAATAAATGGGTTTATATCGATATAGGTACCACTGAATTTCGCAATATTTTCTTCAGTTATGAGTAGCAGGGTGTCTACTGAGTAGATCAAAAGAAAAAAAAAATGTGGATGAACCATATTTAACATCAAAAAATTAATCACGAAACAGCCAATTTATCAAACTTTACTATGCTAAAACTCTTCCCTCCATCATTCGCTATATACAGCGTTGCCGATCATTGCGCAAAATGAAATATTTAAAAGAATAAATGCCATTACAAGCAAAATGTAACGTAAGATAAGAAAATAAAAAAATAACAGAACTGAACTAACCAGAATGAACCTGAACTAACCTAAACTGACCTAAACTGACCTAAACTAACTTGCAATGCATCATACATGAGGGCCCCTCACGGGGCCCTCATGTATGCATCCACACGTTACAATTTAAAATTTTCCAACTGGCAACATTGCTTTCATCGCGACGACCGAGCGTACGATCACTTTGAAAGTATTGAAAGTTGCCTAGTTCAGCAAGACGCCAAACAGAAGCAAGTGTATAGAATTAATACGCTTATAGAAAAAAATGATTTTCCGCTACTAAATATGGTTCATCCACATTTTTTTTTCTTTTGATCTACTCAGTAGACACCCTGTTACTCATAAAAGAAAAAAATATTGCAAAATTAAGTGGTACCTATATCGATATAGAACCGCAATAAATATGTGATTGATATTTATAGTAAATAAATCTAAGCTTTAAAACGAAATCTACGCACTTTTTACAGCTATTTATCATAAACTAAAAGCAGAAATTCAGGTTTGTTACCTTAAAATTATTAAAATTTGTCACCTTCGAAATATGAATGTAACATGACATCTGCAAGTGACGTATAATTTTTGACTTTTGACAGCAAGAGCGGCACTAGCCACGCTTCTGTCCCGCAAGAGTGTTACAACTGTCCGTTAAGTACGTAATTCTTAAGCTGGACTCCCATGCATTCGTCAGTCCAATATGTCCAAATTTGACTTAAATGCAAACTTGTGATTGGTCAAAATCATATTTCTGACGTTTCCATGGAATTGACGGATGCATGGGACTCCAGCTATACAGTCCTATTGCGTTTTTATTTTCTGTTATATTTAAGACTCACCTTTAAGTTTTTGTTACCTCTATTTTATAGATGTAAAATGCATTTAATATGCTTTTTTTTTTTTGGTAAATCGATCAGTTCCAAATATTGAAATCAGGCAGTAATTACTTTCTAATAGAGGTCAGCAAGCACCAATTTGCAAGCAAATTTCGTGTTCTCATATTCAAATGTTTGTTGTAATAATAAATAAAATTATTAAAATCTCCAATATTCGAAAGATAAATGATACATGACATCGGCAAATGACGTATAATTTTTGACGTTTGACAGTAAGAGCAGCACTTGACACGCTTCTGTGCCGCAAGAGTTTTACAACTGTCCGTTAAGTTCGTAATTCTTAAGCTAGAGTCCCCCTGCATTCGTCAGTCCGATATCTCCAAATTTGTCTAAATGCAAACTTGTGATTGGCCAAAATCATATTTTGGAGGTTTCCAGCGATACAGTCCTATTGCGTTTTTATTTTGTTAGATTTAAGACCCACCTTGACCTTTTTTATACTTTAAAAGTCTTACTTCTATTTTATAGATGTGAAATGCATTTTGTATGCTTTTTTTGATAAATTCGTTCCCTATATTGAAATCAGGCAGTAATTACTTTCAAATAGAGGTCTACAAGCGCCAATTTGCAAGCTAATTTTTTGTTCTCCTATTCAAATGTTTGTTGTTAGTTAATACCGCTTCACTTGATTCCTCAGTGTTTAGTATTTGTTTTTGTTTCTTTTTTCTCATTTTCTTCAAATAATTCTTTGCTCTCTCGTCTCTTTTTAATGATCCACAATTCTTCCTAAAAAGGTTTTCCTCTTGTTTTTTTTTCATTTCCTGTTACTCCTTTTATATAACAAATACTGTCGTTTGGGGATTCTTCTCTTCTTCTTCACGTGTTACTAATTCTGTAACTTCAACTTTACCTCGCTTTTTCACTTTTCAGAGTTAAATGTCGTCACGCATCAACATTCCAACAAATAAAAATTAAGTAAAAAATGAAAAGTTTTGTTTGAAGCGAAAAAAGTTATTCATTTAGTGTCATACTCTGATAATTATTTAACATTTTTAAGACCTGTAAATGATCGTTCTCAATCCTTTGTAATAGATGAAACGCATTGGAATTGTAAATGAATTGCGAATTTCGGACGATGATGATGGTTTTGCAGCCGAAACCGGTTCGCCAAAAAAAATTCGTTTTTTAAACATTCTTTGAGTTGTTGTTTACCTTCTCGGAAAGTATGTAAAGCGGAAACTTTCCGCCGTGCTCAATGTTAATTATTATTAACTAACACTTTTGTGATTGAAAACTGTTTTCGACCTTTAATAAAACGACAGATGAAGCATCATTTCGCAACCTCTAATTGTCCCCATCCCCAGACCAGTTTTGCCGTATACGGCTCATCAGTGAGACTTTGAAACAATCAGAACTTCCGGTACTTAAGGTACGTTTCATAGCAGCACCGAGAAATATTTCCCGGTGACGCCATCTGTGTCAGTAACGAGATTGTACTCGTCCAGTATCAACGTCATTGCCCTATCTAAGGAAAAATGATGCAGATTACTGTAAAATACAGAATGAGGATGCGAAAATGTGAAATGATGATTCATCGGTCGTTTAACAGTTCGAAAACAACGTTTTCGTAGGACCCACCGGTAAAAATTGATTTCTGTATTTTACAGTAATCTGTATCATTTTTCCTTAGACCGGGCGACGTTGAGAGCGACTTTTCTCGGTGCCGCTATAAAACGTGTCTTGAGTCTTGAGTACCGAAAGTTCTGATTGTGTCAAAGACTCACTGACGAGCCGTATACGGCGAAACTAGTCTGGGGATGGGCACTGTTACAGCTTGCGAATTGATAGTTTATCAGTCGTTTAGAAGGTTGAAAACAGCGTTTTCATAGTACCGACGGCTAAAAATTGATTTTTGTATTTTACAGTAATCTGCATCACTTACGTGACTGGATATTTTTCCATTAATTGTAAGTGAACTGATCATTTCCGTCAGTGTGTCAAATAGTAAATTTCCTTTTCTTTGATGTGATCGACTTACCTGCAAGCAAAATTCGTCCTATCAGCTCGTTCCGTCCAATATTGTCGAAATCCATCACCATAACGTCGAGCGAACACTCCCTGATTTTCTCCCATGGCACGTTGAAGGCGAAGGAGTCGTTAAAAACGGGGTTCAGGGTGCACTTGTAGATGGCCGTTTTGCGTTTTTCCACGCGCTTGTCGCCGAACTGTAGCCACACCTTTACGTAGGGATCTACGGAAAAATTGAGCTCTCAGCTAGTAGTCTATACGCATTTAAAAAAAAAACCTATATACAGGGAGGTTTTTCTTATGTGTTCCTGCCATTGCTATCTCCGAAATGGTAAGTTACAAGGTCGCTTCAATTAGGAAAAAGGTGCCTTTTGTTGAGTTACTTTAAAATTCCACTTCGAGGTTGCCACGTTTTCAGTTATTTGGAAAAATGTGAACATTTTTCAAAATTTCAATCTTGTATAGTTCGTTAACTATTTCTGATAGGTTTTTAATTAGTTCAAGATTACATCCCAAGTAGATCTTGATCGGCGACACAAATCAAATTTGCGAACACGACTTTTACTTCAAACATTACAACCTTTAAATCAAACGCATGTGGTGAGATCAAAAAACGCAAATTTTTGAAGGGTTAGAACTTGGTTTCTCATCTTATCTCATGACAATTTTGAGGGATAAGAAGTTGAATTTTGGATAAGTTGATAGAAATATAAAGTTTTGACTTTGCTCCTGCAAGATATCTTAAAAGTGAAAGATTACATATCCATGCATTGGATGTGCGGAGAAGATGCTCTCTTTCTCGAACGAGTAAGATTTATACCTCTAAAGCCAAGAATAATCTGTTAATTTAGATAATATGGAGCAAAGATCACGTGTTTTGCTTTCCATATGATAATTCGAGTTATTATCCTCGCCCTCGTGTAAACTTACAAATCACCAAACTATAAAAAAAGACACCTCCATCCGGGTCCCCATTTTCTTCAGGAAATACGACCACATTACTCAGAACAAATTATGACATTCGACTATAAATTGCGAAAGAATGCAGCTGAGATGGAATTTTGCGCCCCGCTTATCATACGCGAAAATAGGGACGTTTGCTAGCCATCATCAACGAGAACGTCCTGTAATTTGCCTAATAACAGTATCTTTATAGAAGACTTACCAGATTTTCCATTTATGTCTTTGGCCTTTAGGTTGCGCGCTTTGAGCAAAGTTAGAGTAAGAGTGCTGTTGCTGGGGTGGTAGCACAGGGACGTCAGCAGCTCGCCGCATTTGTCCTTTGCCGGTGGCTTCAGGGCTTTCCAGAATGAAGGCTTCTCGCTAAGGTCGACCTAGAAAGAGTATAATGTAAACGTTTCGCCGCGTATGAAATTGCATTCATTAGAGGGAGGTCGTTTTAAGGCCGTAATTAAATTTAACATCCAAGGGAAGATTCTTTTAAAGGAATTTCTCCAATTCTTTTGGAATTACCGCTTTAAATGCAACTTGAATCTGCGAATTAGATCCAGAGCAATCACGAAGCGTCTTTTAACCCCTTTTTGAGGTTTTAATATCCAGAGGCGGAGAACATTTCCAAGACTCTCTACAAGTAGCTCTAATCTTTATTTTATATTGACAGCAATAAAGAACGTTTTTGGGAAAGAAAAAAGGACATATTTTCGCAACAAGAATAGGAAAAAAGCAAAATGAGGCACTAGAGTTTTCAACGGAAGCCATCGCCGTTTAGTTTTGGAAGTAGTCCAACGTTTTAATGGATACCATTGTTTGGCTTCCCCGTAAAACGCGCCTCGCTAACTCCAGCTTGGAGGCGTAAGTCGCCATAATTCAACTGCCTCGTTTATAATATCATCAGCCCAGTTATTATGCAGAGCAACAAGTTTTCAAGAAGTTGCCACAGTGGCTTTTCGATTTGAATAATTCCGAGTTTCTGCTGCTCCCCAACTAAATTACGACGAGTTAATGCCGTGAGCTCCGGATATAATAAAGCTTATCGTCCCTAGTGCAAAAAAAAGAGCAACATTTCCAGGTTTGTACTATTGTTACAGTTATATCGTTAACAGAAAACGGCTTTCCCTTCTCCCGTTAATTCTCCTCCCAACTCCTTTTGTCTGGATTACCCAGTCTGAAAATTTCAGTGAAAATTCGAATTAAGAGAGGGCTATATATTTTTGCGGTTAAAGTGGAAAGAGATAAATGTGAACCGCTTAGTGGTAATTAATTTTATGGCGTCGTAATTGGGCATCTATAATCGTATTCTTTGCCAAAGGTAATTTTAATTCCAAAAGAGATTTTTAATGAGGCATTCTTTAGGGCCGATTTGGAGCATTGGAACTTGGTAATATTGGTCGATTATACTCCATATTAAGGGGAAGCTCATTCATTAAAGGAAAGGCAAAATTGTGTGAATTTTGTTGAACCTTTATTTATAATTGTGTAAGGGCTTTCCCAGTTTTGGCTAAATTTGAACCAATTCTTCATTTTTCCACCTCCCGTTATACAGCCACAGAGTCACCTTCCTGGAATCCGCAGGAATTAAGTAGCAGCCTATCTGGTTAAAGTAGTAGACTTGCGCAGGAACAACGTTATTTCATAGCAAAACCCAAATGGCAAAATTTTTGCTATTGAGAACGCTTCTTACAATCATTGCGAAAATAAAACTTAAGTAGGAGGACAAAACAGCCTTTAATGCGGTAATAGAAGATTATTAGAACATGGTTTCTTTATGTTCATTTCATAAGAATATTGAGGTGATTAGTATGACTTTTGTCACGATATGAGTTCCATAGATTTTGCGTCAGTAGTTGGAAGGCTTGACTTTAGCCTGAACTACGTTAAAGCCCTCTACATTGTCCGTCATCTTTGCTATATCGTTGTAGGAAATTCATTTTAACCTTCAGAATTTTCTAGTGAACAAAACTCACTTTTTCCATTATTTTATTCTCCAATAATTGCTGATCTCTTGTTGCTAGATGGTTCAATCATTCTTGATGTTTTTTTTATGCTCTTGTCCGAGCAGTTTCTTCTCTTTCTTTTGTTCGAAGTAGCTTCTTTACATAGTGTTACCTTATGGTTTTGTATAAAGTTAAGCAGAGTTGCAAGTTGATCCTCAATCATTCCCTTTCTTTTTTTTAAGGCCACTCTTTAGAAGCCTCTTCAATAAATCAATTTGGTGTCTCCGGGTTATTTCCTACAACGCCTAAGCCCCACTAGTACAAGCTACACTCAAAATCGGGTTCAGCCAAACTCGACTGATACTTGAACCCGCCCGTAAGAATCGCATTGTAATAGTTAGTCTATACAGGAACCATTACATCTTCAAGGTCACCTTCCCGCGACTTTTCAAGGTCACGCCTCACGATTTTTAAAGGTCAACTTCTAGCAACCTCGTCTGGCGCTATCTATGAGGCCCATGAATGTACCCCAACTACATGCGGATATTTTACAGCACAGGTGTTCTCAGATAAATTGGGTACTTACTTATAAAAATAGGAAAATTTCATTGCAATTGTTACCAGGAACCAGACCAATTTTGATCCGAACGCCAGTGAGGATATAAAGCGGTCTCCCAGAAGCGATTTTGTTTGTATGTATTTGGTATTTTTTCCCTTTCGACGCTCTGAAACTGCTCATTTTACGGGATTTTGTCGTATTGCGCGTATGTACAGAAATGAACGGGCTTTTCAAATATGTGGTCGATATGACGGTACCTGCGGGGGGACCAGTGGCGTACCAAAGTCAATAATGTGGTTTTTTAGGTACCCAAATTTACGGCGTCTTTGTCGTAACTCCGGGGCTACGTGGGGTATAGGGCTCCCCGTGGATAGATTGTCTCGTATGTGTAGACGAACAATTCTGGGCCTTCTGAACCCCTTTAGTTAGACGATTGGCCCAATAAGGATGGTACCAGGAAAAAGGGCATATTCTTAGCTACTTCTGATCCTACACCGCCAAAGGTAAGTTGTCACTTTAATACAGAGTGGTCAAAAAAATGTCCAAAAACAATTAAGGAAAAGTGTCCAAAATAGTAAGGTAGTTTTTTGCGATTTTTTACGAAAACTGTGGAGCGGTCTAGCTTCGGTGGTATATGGGCAACTAGAAGACGTGGAGACCAAAAAAAATCATTTATTAGTTTTGGTCTAGCTCTTATACCGAGTGAGCTACAAAAGTTTTTCTGTGCCACATTTTTTGTCAATTTTGGTGTACTTTTCTCACATTTCACCCTGTAGATTCGACATTTTCGCAGCAAAAAATCTGAAATAATTCAGGGAGGTAGTACACACATGCGCCAAAAATTGATCATGCCAAAAATCAAGAGCTTACTTTTGAATTTGAAATTTTGACGAATTTTTAAACTTTAAATTTTAAATTGCCACTTTGAGGTATATTTATCCGCAGACCGTGCATCTAATCGAATGGTTTTCTATCCCAGGGGATACCTTGGAATGTTTTTTTTTTGGGACTTATGAACCACTTTTTGCTGGGACGTCAGGAAATGGTCTTAATTGAATTTCGAAACGAATGATGCAAAATTTTTCACATTGTGGTCGAAAATCTCGAATAGTTCCGATTCGCCAGCCACTAACTAGTAATCGGAAGCATTCGGCGGCCGCGCCCATCTACAACTGACAGCAGAGATTTCCGAAATGTAAACATTAACTTTAAAGCCTCAGACTAAGGAAAATCGGCTGAAAAGCGAGGAAAACTGTCTGGCCGGGGAAAATTTGAACATTTCTAGGAAGATTATTGGCAAAATGCCCAGTCCTCGACGTCGTTTTCACAAAGACTGGTCGATTTGAAAATTTCATGTCGGGATTCATTTTTGGCTGATGACGTCGAAGCCAGACCACGCGGTTTTCGTCCAGACAGTGGCGGTTACAAATTCGGGCAAAAATGTATTTTTTCGATTTTTCGGCAGACATGGGCGTACTTATTTTTTTTTGCCATTTCTTCCGTTTTCCCATAAGAAATACATTGTGCAATGCTTTTTAAATGGGACAATATTGATTTCGTCATAAATAAAAGATGGAGGCGAAAAAAAAATGGCCGCCGTAGACAGGGTAATTAAAAAATTGGAATATCTCTGAAACGAATAAAGTTAGAGAACTGAAATTTGATACCATTAGGGAATGGTTCATTAGGGAATGGACTGCAAGTTGCCATGGGTCGAAACCTTACTTATGGTACCAAACCCATGGGTACCATTAACGAAATTTCCCATAAGAAAAACGTTGGGCAATGCGTATTATATGGGTGGAATGTAGATTACGTCATATTTGGGGTACCATTGATGGTACATGGTTCAAATTTGGATGGTAGGTACCTATGGGGGTATCATAAATTGTGATATAGCTGACTCAGCTATCATAGCTACAATAGCTGAGTAACGTTAGTATTTAAAGAACTGTTAATGATACATGGTTCAACTTTGGATGCTGGGTGCCCATGGGAGTACCATGAATGGTACTATAGCTGACATAGCTATGTAGCTGACCATAGCTAGGCTATAGCTGTTTTATGAACCGATGATAATATCAAGTTGAAAATCGAATGGTAGGCTTCCCTTATGTGAAATTCGCTAAAAATGACATTTCTAAAAATCCAAGATGGCCGCCTGAAAAGTTTTGGTTTTAAGCCGATATCTCTGGAACGGTTTAAGCTAGAAAGCTGAAATTTGGTATGTGGCTACTTTATGGGACGGGCTAGAGGTCTCTGAGATCCAGAACCTTGCTGCGGGTACCGAAGGTTCAGTGTTGGGAACTTTTTCAATTTATTGACACTTTTTTGCTTCAACTTACTCACTGTTGCTAAAGGGCGCCGAAACCAAATATATCCGACGTTTCGACTTTACGCTTACCATAAACCATCATCAAGGTATTCTCTTTTATTACAAATATTGCTTTATAAATGTGCCACGCCCAAACAATCAGTTTTTCGTATATGACTGACAAAATAGCTTTAACAAAGCCCATTCGACTGGTACTAACTGTTCGATTTTATCGTTTTTAGGTTCTGAGATTTGACTAATTAAATTTCTCATTTATAGGGGTAGAGTGACATTTGCCATTTTATAGCAAAGCCATTTACGAAAATAGAACAACAGTGACTCAATTAAGTGTGAGTCGTCTCAAATACTGCTCAAAACGTTAATTACTATTTTGCTAGGGGAGGACGGGGGAATTTCGCGCACGGGGTAATGTTGCGCCCCGTTGTTTCTGCACCACGATTTATTTATCTTAAAGTTCTAACATCTAACGCCATCTCGGATAAGCTTTCCAAATGAGGGCTCGTAATTTAATGGCGTTCGCAGTATACGTTTAGACAACAAGGCCGAATATATGTTTTTTTACGTGCTGATGTAATTTTAGAGTAAGCTTTGAAAATTGGTAAGTGCCTTTTTGTTATTTATTTTCAGTAAAACTAATGTATGTCTATTTAGCTCTATATATATGCCTAAGTTTAAGCCCAAGAACAATTAATTGTATTTCGTCATTAACTGCCGAAAATAGGTTAGGTGATGAAACTTACATCGGGGGAATTACGCGCAGATGTATCGGGGTAATACCGCGCAGCGCGGTATACACGAAACTGACAATCCAAATAAACTTAAAGGAGGTTAATAGAGAAAAAACTGTAGAGCTTTCAAATAAAATCGGGTAGAACACTACGCCACAAACGGGAACGTCTAGATGTGATGAAACTATCCAGAAATCTCCACTTAGAGAACCCCATCCCGGACCATCGAGTTGTGATGAAACAAGGCACAGAACACCGCCGCCCAAAAATAATAAATGCCAGTCAAATGCCATTCACTTTCCACCAAAAGTTCCTATTGAAAAACTGGCACCGCTTCCTGGGTCAATATTAAGAAAAGGTGTTAAGCAGCGTGACAAACAACACTCAGAGGTTTTCACTTCCACTCCATTAAAATCTCACTTAAAACTAAAACAAGAAAAGAAAAATCTTAAGAAAAAAAAGGAAGAGTTAAAAAAATGTGTAGGTAGGAAAAGGCATCTGAAGAAGAAACCTGGATTGAGACGTTTACATTTCGATTATTCTGATTCTGAAAGTTGTGATGAGAGTCAGTTATGTGATGATGATGAATTAGATGATATGGATGGACAAAGACATTTAGTACCGTAGCGTAACTTGTTCCAACTTCAGGGGGGAGGGGGGGAGGGGGGGCACATTCAGAGTTTAGTGGTTGGGATTCTGCAGTAAACTAATATAAGATAAGTGTGATACGTGTGTCACGGTTGAAAGAAAGAAACAAAGAAAACGAAATTCATTATTTAATGGGTTTGTTCAGTTCCTATGACTAATATCTCTTTTTTACGTTTTTTTTTACGCAACAATATATTTTTGACCTTCCAGTCTTATTTCATTTCTGCGCAGAATTACCCCATCACATGCGCGCTATTACCCAGGACGTGGGGGAATACCGCGCAATTACATTTTTCGCGAATCATTTGTTTTTTTTTAAATTGTTTCGTCATTCATAGGTCTAAGGTCCCCAATAGGTGTAAGACTCCGTAGTTAAACTATGAAAGTTCTTCTATACATATAAAGGTTTTGGTGGCCATTTTCCCTTAGATGCGTGGAATTCCCCCATCCTCCCCTAAGTTTAATAACAGTCTCATGGGAAGTGAAAAACTATTAAAATTTTGTAAAAATTACCTAATATTTTTATTTGATCGAACATTACGTCAACTAAATTAAAAACTTTGAACGACAATCTAAGGAGGTATTTTGTGGTCGAGAATGCTCTATTCATAGGTGTCAATAGCATCGTTATACCATGTTTAGTTTTTGAATTATATAGATATAAGTATTAAAATGTCGATAAAAAGTGGAAAAATTACGTTTTTGGCGCCATTTTGAAAAGGAAGAAAATTACTGAAAATTCCAGAATTGCAATTTTTTTACATATTTTTGTCCCCTCTTTCATATGAGACTATTTTTGATAAAATATATGACAATCGATTTTGGCTAAAAATTTTCACGACCTACTTTCACTACCCTTTGAAAATTTTGAAATTTTTACATTTTTCTGTTTACCTTGAAAACGGTAAGGTTTTTCGATATGCCGGTTAATATCATGTATGAAGAGGTCATTAAGGGCTATCAGATGCATGTATCAGAAAGAAGTTAGCTTTCACGTTTTTTGAGAAAATTTAAAAAAAGTGCAAAATTTTTACCTTATTTTTGGGCCACCCGTGCTCAGTTACTGTTCTAGGCAGAGCTGGCAGGCATGGGCTCTACGTATAGCTCTATTCTTTCTCTTCCTTAGCTCTTCTTATACATTTTCTGATAAAACTTCATCGAAACGAGATATTAGCTGTTAAAGGCAGCAATGCACGATTTTTATCTCAAATTTTAGTTTTTTGGGCCGATTTGAGAGCCCCATATGTTTAACATAGAATTTTCTATATGTGTCATTTAAATCTATAGTAATCGACTTTATTTGTTACTTTGACTCGTTTTATAATGAATAGGACGTTGATTTCTGTTTTAGATAGTATAGGGTGGCTCAAAAAATGATGCAAGAAGCTAATATATGCTAATAATGCAGAAAAGGTCCATAAGCAGTGTGGATTTTACATAGAAAGGATGGATTATTAAGTACGTAGGCTAAGCAGAATAAGATGTTAGATATAGGCGATGAAAGCTTTATCAAAGCTTACCAATGAAAGCAATTTTATAATTATGCAAGGAGTGTGGTGTTGATATTTATGAGTATTTACTGCCAAATAGTTCCTTCGCCATTTTATCCACAAATTGTTAAAAAACACTAAAGTTATTCTACTTTTTTGGCTCTTCTTATAGCTTTTGGGATAAATCCTCATTAAAACGCGATATAACCTGTTGAAGGCTGATATTCACGATTTTTATCTAAAAATTTAGGTTTTTGGGCAAGTTGACTCGTAGGCTTAATATAGAAATATCGACAATTCCCATATAAATCAATAGTAATCGATTTTATTTATATATTTATATATATTACATTTACGTTTTGGATAGTATAGAGTGTCCCAAAAAAGTGTTGTAACCTAGAATTTTCGGATTTTTTCGTGTAAATTGATAACAGTTAATTTATTGCGAAAATTCCATTACTTTTATAATAAATAGAATGTTGATTTATGTTTTAAATAGTATACGGTGTCCCAAATAATGCTGCAACATTTAACTTTAGTTTTTTTGTTTATCAATATTTTTTTGTAGGTTTTATTCCCTTTTTATAAACAGTTAGAAACAATCAAAGCTATAAAACTGAAATTTCAATTGTAGATTCGTTTCATACTCACAAACAATATGTCATAAATGGGAACCTTGATATGGGTGCTCGCGGTACCATTTTATATCTTTTTATAAATTTTAGCACGTTTTTTACCATTTTTCAAAATCTGTTATGTTTGCGAATATGAAGTAAAGTATTATTATATACAAACGTTTCGACATTTCAGTTACTTTTAGGTATCTTCAGGTTCTTTGTTAATATCTCTCTGCTCACAGCGTTCGGATTTCCTAAACTATGGGCGCCCCGTGCGCTTAGTCCAAAAATAAAAAAAAAATAATAAAATAAAAAAAAAAATGACGCGCGTGTGTGACAAAAGCACACTCTCAAAGTATTGCCCAATACTGTAGATGTCTGCACTTTCCAAAATTGATGAACATCTCGTCAAGAAGCGTATGGTAACTTTTTTGAATGCCAATAATGTGCTGTAAATCAAACGTGTGCAGTTTTAAACTTGCTGGAATAGGTGTTAACTGAAATGAATAGGAAGAAGGCATTTTGTGATTTATCCAAAGCATCTGATAATGTGGAGCAGGATATACTCCTCCGAAGGAGTTGAGGCTTCACAACGAGAAGTTTAAATACTCATGAGACTTTTCGCTAAATGTGCGACTAAATGAAACAAGTTTATCACGTTTATTGCCCTCATGCCTTATAAAATTGTAACGGTTAAAAACTGTCGCTAGAATAAGTCTTGCAATTGCGGATATTTGTCGTTTATTTGGGGCTGAAACGTTTGGTGTTCTGCCCGAGCGTAAAGATTGGAGATTGTTTATTTACCTTTTTTTTGCTAACCTGTGGAAGGTGGATAGGGTTCGCGTTTTGTCTTGTCAGGGGTCTCAGGACTGTGCTGGCAGTGAGTTGCGCCCATTTTCCTTGCCTTTGTTTCAATAAGGGAGGCCACAGATTTTATTAAGTTTGGGAAAATTATAACCCCAAAACTTGGAAAATAAATAAACAACTGACTTATTTCAAATGTCGGATTGATTGACTGATATATTGACGGATTTGTTTTGGCAATGGGTGAATTGTGTAGATATGGAGGTGACTGCCTATCACCCTAAGTGCTTCGGTTTCTTGGCCGGAAGTCCGCCATGTTCGAGAGGACTTTGCTAATTCTTTGCTTGCACCTAATAGCCCATTGTTGTTCGTAAGTCAAACGTTATTTTATGATCATATCATTAGATGAAATGGAAAACATATGGGACAAACTTAAAATGGTACATTTTGCTTATTTTCTGAGGAGTAAAAAGGGCAGCGAGAGCAAGTATTTTGGGTGTCGTCCTAAAACGCCTTTCGATAACAATGAGAGTTGTCATTCGTCAATTGTTCGTTGCGCGCTGGCGCTCTCGACCAATATCTTTTCCCCACCTCCACCTTTTATCTATTGAAAATCGGAATAATGGTGAAGATCTTGCTATCTGGATCAAGACACGTGGAAGACACCACTCATCTCTTCGCTGCTACTCATTTCGACGTAAATGTGTAAACCACTACGTGGGATTTACTCGATTTGTAGTAGTATTTCAAAGTATTTCTTAGTGGGTGTTAGTTTTGTGGTCACTCGACCAGTTTTTGGGACATTTTTGGATGAGGGAAGTCGAACCGAATTTTGGGATTGTGCAGCAAGAGAGTTTGGGCCTACAAGCAAAGCATTTGTCAACCTATACTACGATCCAGGGCCACATAAGCCACTGTACCACGTGTCAGCAAAGTTAATGTGAGGGCTGAAAGCAGCCACACCACGTGTTTATTTTGTTCTGTTTTTGGAAACTGTTTTTGGAAAGGGGCCTGCCACCTTTGGTCTTTCCAAGGAGGCTAACAGCCACTTTAGTGTTTTCAAGGGGGCTGCCAGGCACCATTATTGTTTCTGAAGGTTAATCACCACCTTATTGTTACCGAGGGGTGCAAATCACCACCTTATTGTTCGAAAACCACCACTATTGTTGTAAGAGGCAGACAGCTACCAGCATAATTTTTGGAGGGCCAATAGCCACTACCTTTTGCGTTGTTTTGGACCTAAGGCGCCTAGCCTTTGTGACCATCTGTAATAGCGTCGTGTCAAGCTAAGTAGTAGTATTTAAGTTAACCTGTTTTTTTTATTGTTACGCTTGGTGATCACCACTACAATTGTGATAAGTAGAATTAAGGAAAACCTTTCACTCATTGACTTGAACTACAATCATCATATTGTACAACATTGATTTCGTTCTTTGATATTATAGGACATAAATTAAACTTGTTAGTTTTATTTTGTTTGCAAGTACTATGGGTATTTTGGAAGAGGCTAAAGGGAACTGATCAGCTACCTAACAGCGTAGGATTTTTCCAATTTAATTGATTAAAATTGGTGGCGCCCCGAACTCACTTTACCGGCCGGTTTTGTAGCACTTTTTGTTCCTAACCTGATACTTTTCCCCGAGCACTTTTTGAATATTCTAAGATACCTTTACTGAAATTAAAGTGTTACAAAATTTAGCTCAGAGCTTTTGCATCTGTGTGATTTTCTTTGTTCTTGACAAAAGAGGTTCACCATTATTTCCCGAATAAAAGAGGATTGAACCTTTCAAGAAGCATTCCATTTGTTGTTGTGTTTGTTTTCTCATGCTCCATATTCGTCTGATTTTGAGGGTAATTTACATAACTCGAGCTCCCCACCAGGGATGCCATGTCGTTCCGTGCCTTTTTGCAGACTTTTTCTCTTGGTGATTAATCAATTAAGAACACTATTAACTGACTAAGGTAAATTTTTCGAGAAAATTAATTTTGAGTTGGTTAAAAAAATTTAAAGGCACAGTCCAATGATTCAACAAACCATCTCTTGCAAAAGAAAACAGGACGAAGTCTTTACCGGGCTTCTAAACAACGTTACTTCCCGGCATTATTGTATTCTCCAAGCCTTTTGCCTCTGTCCCCGTTTCTGCTATATTAATACCCGCATACCCCTTCTTCTAACGATAAACATAAATTCCCCTTCCGTACTTAAACCCAAAAGACCTTTCCAATTTTTTCCTTTTTCCCCAAATTGCGATGTTTAGAGTTCATCGTTTCTTCGCCCCATTTACGCAGTAGAACTCATTGTTTAAATAGAAATTTATTGTACATCCGGCTCCATTAAAAATACCAATAAAACCGAGTGCTATAAATTTAAAACGCTTGGGGAATAGCAGGTAAAACAAAAAAACAGTTACAAGACGAATTACCTACCTGGCACAATGGTAAGAAAACTTCCCCGATCGAATCGTCCCTTGAAAACCTGTCGTAATCGAAGACGTGCAGATGTAACACCCTAGATTGCAGTTTTTGTATGGGAAATCCCTCGAAATAAAAGGTCTCGTTCCATCTGGGATTAAGTGTTCTCCTTTTAATCTTAGTTTCTAATCGGTGCTTCTTATCGGGGAGTAACGTGACCCTGACGTAGGGATCGCTTGTGCCGGAGAGATCTTTGGCTGGTAGGTCTTTACCCTGAAACCGAAATTTGTATTAATATTAAAAGCACTCGGAAAAGTTGTCGATCCACCGGCAACTTTAGGGCTTATCTGAAACAAAATTACAATTACGTGCAACTGCCACCCAGAACTAGAAACTTTCGACATGAATAAATAATTTATTGGCCAACTCCAGTTCCACTACATTATGCACGGAGTTTGGCAACTGTTGCCGGATGTAGCCGGTTTCGGCCTGATAGGGCCGTTCTGGCACAATGCTGAAAGCCACATTATCCAAATCCGGAAGTATATGCAACAAATGCCCTCTCTCTCTCTCTGGAAATTCCGTTTTTATTGCACAACATCAGTAACAAGTTCAACCGAACAAGAGTCGTAGGGATTTTGCCCGGATTTATTGGCTTAAAGCACGAGAATCTATCGGGGTCGGGGCCAAAGAGGTATTATTCGATAAAAGAATTGGTTTTCAATAAAATTTACCGCGATTTAGGGCATTAATCATCGGTTTGTGTAAACGAGGTGTAAGAGATAGTGATTTGTTGGGGGAATATTACCAGGGAGAGAGGCGATTTATATGGAGAACGAGGTTTGAATAGAGAACACGTCGAGAAGCAGTAATCTCATATGAGTGTTTTTTAAATATACATAATCTAGGGATTCATCAATCAAGTCAAGCATTTTCCTAACAAGTTGGTCGAACGACGCGTAGCCTGAGTTCGGCCATGAAGTCGAGTGCGGAAATAGTATATTGTGCAACTAGTGTCGAAAGTTGCACTTTTCACACGAGTGTGACGGTTTGGACACGAGCCGTAGGCGAGTGATAGAACGTCACAAGAGTGTGAAGAGTAATTTTCGTACGTGTTGCACACTATACTTTTTCTACGACTGCGATTTTGCTTCATAAATGATCATTCGTATTATAAAATATACGCAAGACGTGTGCAAAGTCCCTTTGCACACGCTTCTGTGTGAGAGCAATGTGCCCCTTGCGCACGCTGTTTGCGATTTGCGATTTTCAACGGTAGTTAGTAGTGCGCATTTGTTCATTTTCGAGGCAGTCGTAGAAAAAGATACTTTTAGCAAGTGTAAGAAACAATATTTTTTCTACTAGTAAAACTCTGTCAATAAAAATATATATTGGTATTTATTGCCTCAGCTACGCGATGAATGATGTTGCACATAGCAATAATTAGAGAAATCAATCATTTCATTCAAAAAATATTGAGATCGATATCCTGCCTTCTTTGCAAAACTAAAATTAAAGATGCAGTTGAGATATAAGTAAGATGGTATACCAGGCACCTAATGCCACCATTCCTGACAACCATAAATCGTGGTACCTTTATTGGTTCCTATTATGTTCTTCCATACCAACAATTGTAAACAAATTTAAATTTGAAAAAACTGTCAGTTTTGAAAAGTTGGAAACATATATTATCATGTCTTCTGGTGAGGAAATAATTCCTGATTTCCTTCGGGAAACCGCTAAATATTATACCTGTTATTGGTTAATATAGAAATAAATTTTCCATTTCCAAGTATTATTTCAACTCCTTTGGTTCGTCACAAGTTAATTACTAATATAAAAACGAAGCAAAATAGCCGCCGTCTGAGGTTTTTTACGCACTAGTGCGGAAAAGTACAAATTTTCGCACTCAACTGCGTGCGAAAAAGTCAACTTTCGCACATGTAAGTACAAAAAATACTTGCCCTTAGAAAAACAGATATCCAGTGAGTACAGTCTGTCTTGAATCAATTAAACAACTGTATGGTGTGAGTGGCTATATAAAAACTAAGAAGTTGTTAAAGCTTGATAACTTATTAACATTATCACCCATTTTGACAACATACATTGCACTTCTTTTTAAGAAATCCGCTCGAACCGTCGCTAGCTCATTCAATATTTGTTTTCAATCTCCTTTTAACCTCTCGGCCAAAAATCGCCCCAATTCTCCGATGGGGCGCCACTTAAAGCTGGAACATGCGAATCGACCCCGACCGTAACTTTCGGGTTGAGTAATCCGGTTTGGAGTGTCCATATGAATTAGATTAACCTGAAGGAAGAGGGAATTTCGAGCGAAGGAAGTCCATTTAAAGCAAGAAAGTTACAGAACAGCTAGTTGGAGATTGTATATTTAACTGGGCATTGACTAAATCCACTTTTGTGTTTCGGACTAGCAAATCTTATAAAAGTATGCAGTGAGAGGGAGTCTAAACTTAAAGCTTAATTTGCAACTTCAAAGCCTTTAGAGTTTTAATATCCTTGTGCGCAAGTTGCTAGTCGTGCAGTTAACTATTCCCTATAGAAGGAAACTTTGATGATTTTGAATGTGAAAGCGCAACGAGAAATATATTGAATGTCTGCTCTAAATCGCATGCAGGAAACTAAGAGAAGGTAGAAGAACAGAAACCTTAATAGCGTTCTGTATATTAAAATTTCTTCAAGTCTTTGAGTTGAATAGAAGAAAAAAGTTGAAGCTTCTCTTTTAAACATTCACATTCCGGGCGTTGAAACTTGTTTGCCTATGCAGGAACATTCCGGAACTGTTTCAGAATGCCTGAGTGGCTGAACTGTTTGTTTTTTTTAAGAAACTTAGATGATGTTAGTATGCAAGTGCTAGGAGCAAAAACTTACCTGTATAATTTTAAGAATAAGCGTGGTATTCTGAAAGTCGTACTCCAATGAGAAATGAATTTGACCGACGTTCTCTGAAGGTTCCGAATTATCAATGTACATATCCACTAATGATATTGAGCGGCTTTGCAGGAAGGCCATCTGCAAAGAAAATACATAACCTGATTATTTTAAAGCGTTTATAGGAAAAACATATTATGTAAGTATATAACATAGATATGTCCCTATTACGTAAACCGATATCATCGTCAAAAAATTTATAGGAGGATATTATTATCAACCAATAGTAGATTAGAACGTAATTATTAGGACTATTGAGCCACTTTTTGTATTGATTTTTTCCTAATGTTTTATTAAACATCTAGAAAGTTGATGTTCAGTGTAATTATTCTAAATTAGAGATCATTACACGTCATTAGGAAGAGGATCAGAAAGGGATAGTGAAGTTTGTCAAGGTCATTTTTCTCATTAATATTTGTTATGAATTAATATTACATTTTGCTACTCGTTCTTTATTGAAGTCTTACAGTACCTTGTTCATTGTTACACTTCTTGTAACACTTTTTACTAATCACATTTCTGATTATATGCCTTGTCGAGACTTCACTTATTCCTTCACTGGTTCTTGAGGAGACTTGTTGATTGTCTGCTAGTACCTGCTGAAATGTACCTTGCGCTAATTTACTAAACTTAAATTCAATGATTCATATCTTGATGAATTTGATGAATTTACTTCACTAGTAGATTTTGTAATTAGAATTTACCTCCTGGCTTTGGTACACTTGAGAGAAGTCGTTATTACTCATTTTTTTCCAAAATTTTCTTTGGGAATTATTAAAATGGACAAAATAGAAAATTATAGGCGGTGGTAGAACTTAAAAACTTTTATAATAATATCAATTTTTAGAAGAATTATAATAATAAATTTCGCTTACCTGAAACAAACTATACAATGGAAGTTGACTTGACTAACGTAATGTGACCTGTGAGGTTATGTTAAAACACTGTCATTAGTTTGGTTATGTTTTTCCTTTGATCAGGTTGGATCAGGATCAAGTTCTAGTTTTCTTTTGGTTAGATAAAGTTTAGTTATGTTTTTCGTTTGATCAGGTTAGTTAAAGACAAAGTGGCCCGTCAGGGCAGCTATGTAGTTGGCTGTGAAATGTCAAATGAAAATGATGGAGAAACAAAAGTCTATTTATTTTGATTATGTCATCCTTATCTGTCAAAACTTCATAGCCTGCTAGATGAAGTTTTATAATGAACACCCCGTATATTGCAATATCTGCACATGCTGAAAAATGTGCGCCCTTTTTGAAAGTGCTGCAGTTAGACCCACGGGCAGTACATTCTTGTACCGTCCACGAATCACGAACTAGGCGGAAAGCAAACGGGGCGTGATTCGTGACATCCAATGTTGCCGATACTTTCACAAGTTACTCCGGTTTCTCGACGTAAATGCGTGTGAGGGAAATTTATTCGAACCAAGTACGTTGCGAGATTTGGCAACAACCCATGCACACGGCCATTCACTTATTATTATTGCCGTCAAGTAGGCGTTGGAAATCTGACTTTGACATTTTTATCGTATCTTCTCAACGTCAATTAACCACATCTGTGGGATATAACTTGGCCTTGCATTTCGCACATTCGGGTAAGTTGCTTTTGTTCTTTGCAAGTCGCCGTTGCAGTTGGCTCGTTCACAGCTACATTGAGCCCTTTTCACCTTCGTTCAGTGTTGCCGAACGCAGTAATTATTTATCAAGAACAGTAAATTCATGAAAACAAACAGTATATAGGCATTATAAATCATCATGTTTCGATGAATGCTATTCTTTTAGTAAATTCCGAATCAAATTTGAGATGAAATAAAATTGGTTAAAAATTACTCCAACCGCCCGAAATTGCAAATTTGGGTTTTTTGAATTAAGATGAAAATCAAGTCGAAAATATATTTATTATTTGTTTTTTTGAGAAACTAAATTAACATTATTTGAACAGCTTATTAAAAGCTAAGACAGGAATGTGCAACTCACAGTTTTTATGCCTTAAGCTCTAAATGTTCAAAATTCAATTTTTTTGTTACCACTTTCCCAAAAACAGTTAATTGCAGTGCGCATTCAGAAACACACACGCTTTATCTACACTTTTTTACATCCATTTTTAAATTTTTTTACAATTCTTCCTACGCTTTTTTCTACTCTTTTCTTTTCTACACTTTGTTTTTACAACTTTCTTTCACACTTTTCTTTTATAATTTTTCCTACCCATTTTTCTACACTTTGTTTTTACAATATTTATTTACTGAAGTTTTTAGCTTTTTCGCAGGAAACTCTAGTTTAAAATATGCAAAAAAGCATTATTTACTAATTGGAAATTGAAAACTTATCTGCTTTCAATATTTCTAAAAATATTGCAGCGTTTAAGAAGGAAACAAACAGAAACAACTACTCCGAGGGCTAATACCCTAATAAATAATAATCTAGAAAATAACTACGCAATTAGTCCGTCCAAAAGAGAGTAGTAAGTACTTTTGGTTAACATATGCATTTAGTAACTTTGACCCACATTTCAACAAGAAACTTTAATTTAACTTTTATGTTATTATTTTTTTGGTTTTATTCTAGAGCACTTTCTTGTATTTCATCTTTGCTTTTATGTATGTTTTCTATAATATTTACGCTTTGAAACAAATAGTATAATTCAATGTCGGTAGGGGTATTAGCCCTCGAAGTAGTTGTTTCTATTTGTTTCCTTCTTTATGTATAACTACAAGGTTTTGGAAATGCCGAAAACAGACAAGTTTTCAAATTTCCAAATTGTAATTATACATGTGCATTTTCGCATATCTTAATTAAACTCTGGTTCTATATTCTTTGCAAAAAGCTTAATATTTTTTTGGCTTTTTAGCATTGATTTTTTATTACTTTATTAATTCATTTTACTATTTTTTTTTGCTTTATAAAATGAGCTTTGAAACAAACAGTGTAATTCAATGCCGGTAGGGGTATTAGCCCTCGGAGTAGTTGTTTTTGTTTGTTTCCTTCTTAAACGCTGCAATATTTTTGGAAATATTGAAAGCAGAAAAGTTTTCAATTTCCAATTAGTAAATATTGCTTTTTTTGCATATTTTAAACTAGAGTTTCCTGCGAAAAAGCTAAAAATTTCGTTCACTAACATATTTCGCAGAAAATAACTTTCTTTTAACTTTCAATATTTATTTACATTTTTTTTCACTTTTAAAATATTTGTTTTGACATTTCATTACACTTTTGTTTTGTCACAAAACAATTTTTGTTTCTAAGCGCATTGCAAAAAATGCCCCCTTTTTCTACACTTTTATTTACACCTTTTTTTTAAATTTTTTTCACACTTTTTACAATTTTTCCTACGCTTTTTTTTAACTTAAAAACCTTTTTTTCCAATTTTTCTTTACACCTTTTGTAGGATTTTTTTGCACCTTTTTACCTTTTTGACACTTTTTACACTTTTGTTTTGTTTCAACACAATTCTTGTTTCTAAACGCACCTCAAAAAATATACACGCTTTTTTCTACACTTTTTCTTACACCTTCTTTTTCACATTTTTTTATTACATTTCTTTTCATCTTTTTTAGCTTAAAAAAAATTGGACACTTTTTTACACTTTTAATAATAATAATGATTATTTATTAGCAAATCTGCTACACAAAACATATAAATATAAATAAATAAAGTAAGAATAACCATTACATAAGTAAATGATTACATTTCAGACATTACATGCACTCTCACTTCCCTTTTAAAATTTTCCAAGTTTTCACAATCTTTTACACGGTTTGGCAGTGGGTTAAATTTTTGGAGGCCCTTGTATAACACTGAATTCAGCTTTTGATTAGTATTACACTTTTCCACTAATATAAAATCTCTACAATGTCTTGTTTGATAGTCATGAACATCGCTAAAAAATGTAACCCTCTCACCCAAGTATGGTGGTAACCAACCCTTTTTTTTATTTTGAATAAGTTGTTACTTTTCTTTTGTCACAAAACAATTTTTGTTTCTAAACGCACTTAAAAAAACACAGGCTTTTTTCTAGACTTTGTTTTTACACTTTTTTACTTTTTTTTTATATTTTGTTCTCCGCTTTTTTTCCAAATATTTTTTAACACTTTTTTGTATACTTTTTTCTACCCTTTTTTATGTTTTTTCTACCCTTTTTTCCTACACTTTTTTTTATAATTTTTTCTACACTTTCTTTACACTTTAACAAAATTCTTGACACTTTTTTTTACACATTTTACGAAGTGATTTTCTCCTCGAGTTTGGAACAAAACTTGACATTTTAGTTCACATATTGCATTTCATTAAAATTGCGAAAAAAATGCGTTTTAATCGTTGCGAAACGTTAATTGAGTGATGTTTGTTTTAACTAAACGAACATGTAGTTTTTTTTAAGTTAGAACTAAACACTAGATCTTTTAATTCAATGAATTTTGACGGTTTTAACCAATTATGACGATAAGAGAAATTAATAAAAACTGTTTTTTTTTATTAACTATTTTGATCGATTTTGGCACAAGAAATTAAGTTTTTTACTTATTTTTTTCCAAAAAGTGAATTTTTGTCCCAGTTCTGTTTTTATAAAAAAAACAAGATTTTTTCTTCAGTTGATTTTGGAGCAAAACTTGAGATTTTAGTTCACAAATTGAATTTCTTTAAAATTAAAAAAAAATGCGTTTTAGTCGTTACAAAACGTTTTTATGTGATTTTATTAACTAAACAAAAATGTATTTCTTTTTTACTTTAAATCGAAAATTTATTTTTTGATTGAATGCTTTGTGAGGGTTTTGAACGTCTTGGCTCAAAAATTAGTTTTTGAATGATTTTGTAAATGAGCCTGAACGAAAAAAAGTAAATTTTTCTTTCATCTGACGTCAAATAATTCGAAATCGTGATTCGCCAATTGATGTGCTCTTCGATAAAATTACGTCGAGGATACCTTAAAAATGCCGAACTTCCGACCAAAAAAAGGGGCGATTTTTTGGAAAATATTTGGCATTTGTTTGCTCTGTCCTTATATCCTAGGTCATCGATTGACAAATAGCTTGACGGGCGATTTGCAGCCTTATGGAAGTGCGCTTAGAGCTTTTGATAATTCGATACTCGAGTTACACTTTGTTACTGATAATAAATATAAATATTCGTTTTTATTTGCTTTTCGAGCTATTTAAAAATACAAAAAGTTTCAATATACATACAATATATTTTGCAACAACTAAAGTTTGACAAAATATTAAAAAGAAGAGAAGAAAGAACAGTAGATGTGATATTGAAAACAGTACAACAGTATCTAGATGGGAAAACAGTAGATCTGACAACGCTGCCTTCGTTGCCGACATCAGGCCGCAACCCCTGAGGAATATTCGAGAGCATCGAGGCGGTCCTCAATGTCATCGAGGAGGCTCAAGCAGTTAGTAACTCAAGCTAACAGTGGCGGAAGTTAGAGCCCTACTAAGGAAACCACATGACTCGTACTGGGGCGGACTCCCTGGCACGAGGCAAACCCGAATGGGCATGGAAGATAGAACCAGTAATAGGGCAAATGAACTCTTGAATCTAGAAAGAGAGCAACTGTGTGAGAGAACAGCTACTCCAGATGAAAACAGAACAACATCCAGAATTCAGGACGTGTGATGAAGAGGAAGAAACGTCTCTCCATCTAGTAGTTTAAATCGCATTTAGTGGAACAAGGAGATATAGCAGCCGTGGTCACAAGGACGACTTTTGGATTCTTTGAGAAGGCAGGACCGATGAGTTGAAACGAGCGGAGCAGCTTCAGTGCCATCAGAAAATAAACAGCAAAAACAGAAAAAAAACAATGGTTCCATGAGCTACGCTGACATATTAAGAGTTTAGAATAGTAATTCTAACCTAAAGGCCAACTTTAAAGAAAAATTTCCGTTTTCTCCAACACAATTGCTCATGTCGATACCAGCGCATTAAAAATACAGTGAGGGAATATGTCATCCAATTTCAAAAATAGGGCTCTGATTGATTACCAGCGAATCCCGAAACAAATGGCTTTCAATGAAGATTGATCGAGCCTAGTCGCAAAGTGTGGTATTTTCCGTCGTGTTTACTTATTCGACCGAGAACTTATGGAATATTGACAATCATTATTTCGAAATCGGAAACCCTATTATACTTCTTCTCAAGCACATACTTCCATAACATATAGGACTTTGCCTATCTTTTACATTGCTGGCCTGGATGGAAACACAATATTTCGTATATAGCAATTTCTGCACATGCGAGGGCCCTTTTAAAAGTGGCACATTTAGACCCACATGCAGGCAAGTACGTCAATACGTACAGGACATTGTTTAGTGACCTTGAACTAAAATATTTGGGACTAGGAGGGGGGGGGGGATCCGATTCACTATGCGCGTGTGCGTTGGTTGTTGCCAAATCTCGAAACGTACTTGGTTAGAATCACATACCTCATCGTGTAACTCGTGAAAGTATCGGCAACATTGGATGTCACGGATCATGAACCAAGTGCTTTCGGTCTAGTTTGTAATTCGTGGAAAGTGCGTGAATCTAACTGTGTCACTTTCAAAAGATCGCTCATTTTCCGGCATGTGCAGAATACGAGGTATTGTGATTCCATCCCTTCCTTTTGCAGTCCAAGGCCAGCAATGTAAAAGATAGGCAATGTCCTGTATGTTATGGAAGTATATGCCTGCAGTTAGATTCACGTACTGTCCATGAATCACGAACTAGGCCGAAAGCACTTGGTTCGTGACATCCAATGTTGCCGATACCTTCACGAGTTACTCCGGTTACTCGACGTCGACAGGTGTGTGAGAGAAATTTATTCGATACGGAAGTGTGTGATTCTAACCAAGTACGTTTCGAGATTTGGCAACAACCAACGCACACGCGCATAGCGAATCGGTTCTGAGTTCCCTGGCCTCAAGGTCACTAAGGAATTTGCTGAGTAGGTAAACAAAGCGGGTATCGGGCCACTTTCAAGGAAATTGCAAGTGTCCCTATTTCACACGTTATTGACGTACTGGTTTTCAAGAACAATAAAACGACAAGTGATCAACTAATAGCCTCAGAAAAACCGCATTTTACTTGAATGATTACTAATATTGTTAAGCTCGACTGTCGGTCCAATGGCCTGAAGCTTATGCACTACCAAATCAGGAAACTAACAACGTGGCAAGGGTGGCGGTTGACCAATTCTTCAGTAGATTCGGCGTACCATTTGTAATGTATAGGTCCAGCGATCCAATCAATATTGTCGTATTGTAAATACATGTTTACATTTGGTGGAAAATAAAGATTAAAAACGCACTGTTAGCCGGTCGGGATGACTCAGATGGTAGTCAGGCTCGGTTACGTGTTGTTGCCTGATACTACTGACAAAGTGTTTCATGTAATTAAAACTTAACTATTAAACAAGGACACTACACCATTAGGGCTTCATTCGGACCAAGGACGGAATTTTGAATCGCAACTTTTCAAGAAGATCATGGAACTTCTGGAGGGACAACTCCGCTCCACCCACAATCAGATGACCTGATCGAGCGTTTGAATCGAACCATGAAACAATACCTCTGCAAAATGGTAGCGGACCATTTTCTACGTCTTTAAATGTTGGCTTACCGAGGTGCAGTACACAACACGACAGGATATACCCCTGCCAAGGTTATATTTGGTAAAGAACTTCGTCTTCCGGTAAATTTAGTATACGGATCACCAGAAGAACTGGTGCAAGATGGCCAGAGCTATGCTGATGAACTTCGAGAAAGATTAAAGGACATCCATCGAAACGTGACGACCAAGATAAAGATTGCCAATGATCGGATGAACGCCAGATATGAGCTAAGGGTGAATTCTGCAGGATTTAAGGCAGGTCAATTGGTGTGGCTGTATAATCCGCAGAGAAAGAAACGAAAGTCTCCCAAGTTGTTTCCAAGTTGGGAGGGTTAATAAACATATCTAAAGTTTTTTCCGGGCTATAAGGCCGTGATCTTGTGGAATGGTGTGTCCAAGTGGCTGGTGTGTCCATGGTGTGTCCAGTGACCGGTGTCCAATGGAATTGCTTCCAAGGAAGCAATTCCATTGGACCACGGCCTTATAGCCCGGAAAACATTTTAGATAGTATTATGACCGGCCGTGAAAGCCTTCACAGTCTGGTTAATATACAGTCATTAAACGGATCAACTTCAATCAAAAATCATCTCCAAAGTTGACGATTTTTTACAAGATGCTAGCTTTCAAAGGATTAATAAAGACCCTACAATTACATTTTTCAACAGACTAAAAACAGTTCTCGATGATATTTCCGTGACTTTGGAATTTTATAACATGACGAAGAACAGACTGTACCCCATGAACCCCCGTACACCGCTCCTGTACGGTCTTCCTAAAGTCCACAAGGAGGGAATACCCATTAGACCCGTGGTGTCGTTTGTCAATTCACCGGTTTATCGACTTTCGTCCTGGCTAAACTCCATCTTAAGGGACATAACTGACTTTCGGAACCCACATTCGATTAGAAACTCCATTGAATTTGCCTCTCAAATAAAAGACGTTTATGTACCACCGAACGCCAAACTTGATGTAAAGAACTGATTTCCTAGTATCCCCCCGGGCGAATGCGTTGACTTGGTTAGAGGATTGTTGATCGACAAGGGTGTGGAAAGGTTTTTGGTTAACGATTTGCTTAAGTTTTGCAGACTGTTTTGGATCAAAACTTTTTTAAGTTTAATGACAACTTTTACAGACAAACTACTGGACTGGCCATGGGTTCTTGCCTTTCGCCGTTACTGAGTGAAATTTTTATGAAGAACTTGGAGAGCAACTTGTTCAAGGGAGATTTTTCTGACAGAATTATCTTTTATAAAAGATACGTAGACGACATTTTGCTGATTTGGGACGGGACCGATGAACAGTTCGCTTGATTTTTGGAATCTGTGAACTCGCTGCATGTGGATTTGTATTTCACCTCAGACGTTGAGGTTGACGGTCAGCTGCCTTTCCTGGACCTATTGCTGACTAATGTGGACAACAGAAATGGACATTTACAGAAAACACACGACCACGGACAACGTAATCCAATTCGCGTCGAATTCTCCCTACAACCACAAATGGGCAGCTTTCAGTTCATTTTTTCATAGAGTATTTAATTTACCCTTATCAACGGCGGCTTTCAATAGGGAAGTTGACACCATTAAACACATAGCAATGGTCAACGGCTTCCCAGTTAAGACACTCAACAGGCTTTATTTTAAATTTCTTAACAAATCTAAATTAACACTCAATGTGTTACATGACAATTCTAGCAAGGGCAGAAGTTTTAGAACCTTTTTGGGTAATATCTCTGTGGGTTTGGCTAGATTATTTAAACCTTTTGATGTCAATATTGCATTCAGAACGGATAATACTCTAAAGAAACAGATCGTTAAAAACAAGGACCCCACAGACAAACTTATGAAGTCGGGAGTGTATGCTCTGCATTGTGGTAATTGCCCGGCAGTTTATATAGGCCAGACTGGCAGAAGATTCATGACTAGAGCTAGCGAACAACTCAAGCTTTATAATAGGTATAAGGATTCTGATATCTCCAACACTAGTTCGACTTTTGCAAATCACCTGTTGGATAATCGCCATAAAGCGTCAATTCCGGGTAATCTCAAAATCCTTTATGAATGTGAAAAGTCGAATAAGCTTAACCTTGTAGAAAAAATGGAAATAACTAAAGCAAAAAAGAGTCCCATACTGGAGTGCATCAATGACGTTTTCAATTTCGAACCGACTTTGATTTTTAATAATCTAAAATGATTTGCGTATCAGCGTCCCTGCCCCCACCGGCGTACTCGTACTTTGCTCGACGAACGACCTTCATTTGTTTGCCACTGTTAGTCTTCTAGCCGGTTTGTAATATGTGAACGTGTTTTAGAGTTTTTAACTATTTTAACGTGTGTTGTGATTGTGGTGAGTTTAATTCTGGTTGTTCTTGCGTTGCAATTGTTTTATAATTATATTTTAGGCCTGATGATGCCTTTTTAGGCGAAACATGTAGCCGTGCAACTACAATAAATTTGAGACTGTTGACTTGGAGATATCTAATTTCAAACCTGAACTTCAATCAAGACTTACCGTCGCACATACGGCAAAATTGCCACTTTAGGGGGTCAAAAAATCAAAGATGTGATTAGAAATGGTTCTGACCTGTAGGTTGAGTCTTGAGAAGATTTCTAAGTACCTACCTACTTAAAAGGTATTTATAGCCAAAAATAAATAGTATTGAAAATGAAATTTAGAATATTTTACTTAAAGAACACATCCATTATTAATCATACATGAATTATGTTGTAAACAGGTAAGTAGTTAATTACTATGTCCTGATCATCCATTGATTCTTCGTCATTATCATCCTTTTCTTCGATCGTTTCTACAAGGGGTACGTTCAACATTTCCAGCACCTCTTTAAGAAGAGGTTTTCTTTTTTTATTATGGCTGCTCCTCTTGGATGCAGTAATTGGATCAGACGCTATTAGCATCCAGTGCACAATGTCTGTATTAGTGTGGATTCTGGAAGGTTTTCTGGCATGGAAAAGTCGTAAACTTTGACTAGTTTCCAGCACATCTTCTGAAAATAACCCTACAGGCAAAGGTAGCTCCTTTATTATGTCTGCACTGTGTATTAATAGTTTGTGTACAGATGCACTCATTTTGTACCA